>VMBQ01003422.1:0-42043 GCA_007657795.1 Dreissena rostriformis
GTCGATACGACGCTTTATCTGTTGGACGGCCACTTTAAAACACACGGACGTTAAACAAACATACTAGATATTTATATTAAAATTACATTTTAATATATTGTATATTTAGAGTACCGGTATTTGTCTTATATGTCCCAGTGGTTTCTCGTACAATGTTTAGATATTATATATTAGGTTCGCTTAAAATATGTTTAATTAAACCAAACAAATGCCCTCCACCTACCGGTGATGAAGTGCGATGCACGTGTGACAACAGAGCTGGTTGTGATCTTCACAAAACAGTTTAATTGTCTCATCTTGGTGGTCCTGACATCTCCGCAGGCATTCCAAGGTGGACCTCCTCATCGGCCATAGTTTAGTGTTTTCTTTTCCCAGCACGGAGTGATTTTTAAATATTTGATTATGTTGTACGAAACAACTGTTACAGAAACACTTTGAACATTTTGCACAGTGGTAATCTGCTTCTGTATTTACAGAATTTTCTTCACAGAAATAGCAACTGTAGTCATAAATTAAGTCCGATCCCTTGTTCTGTAATGAATCTGATAACGCCGCCATTTTTGTTAGAAAAGGAATGCAGGTTAAAACTTTATTATGGCAAATACTTCCTTATACGCATACAACGTTTGTACTTTAATGATAGTTCATTCACTATTCTCTCGCATGTATTTTCCTTAAAAAAAAACAATAACAAAAAACAATTTATAAACCATAGTCTACTGTTAACATAGAAATCACGCTACACAAACGTAAAATGTACACCCAGGTTAAAGTCCAAAACAGGTAAATACGGAAGCCTTTCAAGGCATTGTGCATGTACGGATAAATGCCCGGGATAAATGCTTTCGTTATAATACTAACCTTGATTTTAACCGATACCTCGACATACATTTGGTAGCTGAATCTTTTTTTATCATTTATAGTGAAAATAACGTATACAGTAGATATCCAGTTAACGTATATTTTATGTTGATGTCGTTAACAACGACAGCAACTTAATTCAGCATCTGTTATTTGCGTCATGCCAAGTAAAGAAATCGAAAAGTCACAATGACTGATGACTGAAATGTATTATTTAACAGCATAAGTATTTAGTTGTCAGTGTCAGTCACAAGTATAGCTCGTCAATATTAACCTGGCACTGACCTGTATGCATAATTATGTTAACGTACCGTTACGTATAGCAACTTACTTTCAGTTGAGGAAACGATTTTTACCCATTGAAGCGTACTTCACTTTGTAAACCTGTATGGTCTTACTTAACTCGTGCAAAACGTGCACAAACAAAGCCGTGTGCAACTATTGGAAACAATCCAAGCGTATGGTTGTGTAGTGCACGAGTGCCATGTCAATATTGTCTATCTATACTTGCTTACCGGGAACACATTCCTCTGATATCAAAGACATATGCATCATTCCTAGCGTGTAATTGTTTCGCTGGTTTCGATGAAGTTATTTTACTTTTACACGTAAAATTGCCTCGTGCTAAATTTTTACAATATTTGTATTCACTTAATTTAATCATTTAAGAAAGTTGGAGTCACATATAGCCATTCCATAAATAGAATACGGCCATATAAACGAAGACACAAACACACGTTTTATACGGCTTATTGTTGTGCTCTAACTTCTTATACACATTGTATACAAGTAAAATGATTACGGTTTATGAATCCGGTCATTCGTTTTCATAATGCCTATATTCAACCAAAAGAGCAAATTTCCGTGATACTGAATGGTTTGTCGACAACATCGTTTCGGCTCATCTTGCATGAACAAGCTTGGAATCTTAATGCATGCTAAAAGCATGCTCACTGGGTTGATAAATTTAATTCAAGACTGGAAGAAAGAAAAACAATACTCTGTCTAAAAATAAGTTTTGCATGTTCTTGTATAAAAATGTTTGCCTTGTCCAACGACCAATATGATAAGAAACAAACTGCTGTAATGTGGTATTGTTTTCACCTGTAGTGGTAAATAGTGTGTGAAGATTATATGCAAAAAGATTTCATGTAATAAATGTGGTTTATGAATTCGTCATTCACAAACTTAAAGGAAATGGGTGTTTCAGTCTGATATGGTCCTTATTTTGCTTTTGAGGACGTGTATCTCCGATTCATTGTTATAACATAAACACTTACACATGATGCTATTACAGTATCAGGTTCAATGTTCACACAACATAATAAAAGTATCAACGTTACCCTGTATTCTTCTGCAAATCACTGTTGCTTGTAATCGAAAAATTGTGTAGTGTGTATCATCAAACACTGTTAGTAAATGTTTTTCCTCCGATAAAAGGTATCTTTACCTATAGCTTTAAAATTCATATACTTCACTTTAAGTTGATGATTGCATTTGGCGGTTGTTCATGTTTTTGTGTCACATCAAGTACGTCATTGTTGAAATATAGAAATGTTCTGAGGTTTTCTATTCAGCTGCAAAGCTGTGTGGCAAAGTACCAATAATTTTATTCATAAAAAACACCACACATGTAATCAAGTGTGAATTTTGTGCAAGATGAAATGCAGCTCTTTATGAGTTAGCATACTAATGTTAAATTGAACAAGAGATGTGTCAGTCAAAAACACAATGCCCCCTACTGCGCCGCTTTGATTTTTTTTTTAACCTTTGACCTTGAAGGATGACATTGACCTTTCACCACTCAAAATGTGCAGCTCCATGAGATACACATGCATGCCAAATATCAAGTTGCTATGATCAATATTGCAAAAAATGTCCACATTTTTCGAAACCTAAATGCAAAACCTAATGCAAAGTTTGACGGAATTTCAGAAGGACAGACAGACAGACAGTGCAATCACTATATGCCCACCTTCGAGGGCATAAACACAATTGCAGTTGGGCAATACGCAAAGTTACGGCAGAACAAAGTCCAATCAGAGGGCCATGGAATTAATGGACAAAACAAAACACAAATCCAGGACAATGGTTCTGCTATTATATATTCTCTGTACAAAACGATGTATTACAACAATATACACGGCTAGTTGGCATAGTCCAAATAGGCATCTGCATCTTCCGTCATAGCGCATCAATGAGAAGGTTAGCTGGGAATATGGATAGGCATTGCATTTACACCGCAGACAGTAAAACGTGATGAGACTTTTTGAGATCAGAATGACTATGAACATGAAACAATGATGAAGGAACAATTAGTGGTGAATTTAAACAAACATGAGCGCGATAAACACATTAACTTGCTTTCTTGTAATGAAATTATTGAATTGATTCTTAAAAGAAACTATTCTTAAAAGAAACTTATTTTAAAGATGTTTAAATTTGAGAAAATAATTTTATTTCAACTATTATGAATGTCTGTACAACTTGAGAAGACCCAGATGCCTATAGGTAGAAGCTCAACCACCAACAACCAAGTCACGTTTCATCATTGTATTTTACACTGTGTCAATTATGTTACAGAATCTTATGTTACAGTATGTCAACCTATGTTACATGATGGTGGGAGAGGTAAATGACGAGTACATTTACACAAACATTGTAAATCAATGCTGCAAAAGGATATATACAGTAGTTATGTGTTGGGCATAAACATGATAACTAAATGTTATGTGTGTGTAATACAAAAATAAAAGTTACATGATTCTATAACATATTCATGGGTATTTTGCTTTTAATTTCTAATGTTTTTTTAAAAATTAGACACTAATTGGTCAGGATGCTTTTCCCTAATACTGGGAACAACAAGTCAATAACTTGCATTAGTGNGTGGTTAGAGCGGGCGGCGGCGGTTCACAGACCGAATACACATGTGGGCTGAACACGCCCATCCATGTTCTTGTAAATATGGGGTAAGTATATTTTTACAGAGGTTCTTATGTTCTGGATTATTCCGGACTTCCGGATTTGGGATGGCATGGGTACTTTTTAGATCGATGTAATTCCGGGGACTTTTTAGACCGGTAAGGAGGGTATGTACCGATTCAATTTCAACCTATCTGAAGTAAACTCCGAATGAAAAGAAAATAACAAGGCGCAAACTGTTGCGATCGGCGATCATTCTACGATAACGAGCTATCTAAACGGATACATAAAAATACTTAAATATTTGTTTACGCAGAATGTTAAATGATGTCCTGACAGAAATATGAACCAGACGGGCACTGAGGGAAAAGTGATGGAATCTTTAATTATTATTTGTACAGTTTTAGACTTGTGGGTCATATTGAAATATGTTGCCCTACATTCCATTTGTCGGTTATAAAAACGTTTATAAATTTCTCAAAATCCCTCATAATTTTCTCATAACCTGAGGTGTACAATATTTATAGACCATTATCTTTAACATAGCATATCAAATCCTCACTTTTTATTGAAACGAAAGCAAAACACATTACTATGCACGGAACATTATGTCAACATGAAGATCTTATCAGAAAATAAAATATCACAGCATAGTAAAGCTAAGTATGTCATAGAATATCATAAACTGTAGTTGCATAGCATATCATAGCTTAACTAGCATGTCGTAAAGTAGCATATTTTACTACAGATGACATTAATAAAGCATCACACAACATTACTTAGCATTACATAATATGTGTCGCGTTTTGAGAAAACTGGACAAAATGCATGTGCGAAAAGTGTCATCCCAGATAAGCATGTGCAGTCCGCACAGGCTTATCAGGGACGACACTTTTCGCCTAGTCTGGATTTTCGCTAAGAAGAGACATCATTTAAACGAACATTTCCATAAAAGCGGAAATTGTCTTCCATGATTAGCCTGTGCGGACTGCACAGGCTAATCTAGGATGACAATTTACGCACAAGCATTATGCCCAGTTTTCTCAGAACAAGACATGATATAATATTATATAACAAAGTATGGTTAAACAGAGCACGTCATGATATAATATGACATGATATAACATTAAAACAGAGCGTAAAATAGCATTGCAAAGATAACAATCACCGAACATATCACAACATATTATTTGGTAAAGTATTAACTTTATCATATTCCCTTTTTATATTAAGTGTTATTTATTTGTAATGGTGGGTTAACAGCCAACGATAGAGCCACGTGCAACGTTCACTGGGGCGAATCTTACACCACCAGTCGGACAATGGAGCAGGTGACGTTAATAGACCACGCGTATAATATTAATGTAGTAAGTATCAGTCTGAGTCATTGAAAACATTTTGACTATGTTAATAATCCTTGTAGATCTACCCACACGTGTGTACGGATTCCCGTTATTTCATGTATGCATTATCTTAAGCCACTGTCCCCCGATTCGTTTTATTTTTAAAGAGCAACACACTGAAGAAACGACATTGCGATGTAGTTTGCTGTAAACTGTTTGTAAAGGCCGGTCACACGGCAATTTACGGCTTCATCACATATATGTGCAAATTTGTTTTAAATATTGACTATAATTATTGTTATTTTATTTTAGTCATTGCAAAGTCAATGTCAGTTTTGTGAATTTCTTAGAATCCACGGTTTGTATTTTGCTTAATAATATTTAGGTTTTCGGGGAAAACATGAATCTAAGTGGATCCCACACATTTGTGTATTAATTTGAATAAAGTCAGTTCTTGATTTACGTTTTATTAGTTGGAATGTGCTCTTAAATTTGATGCTTTAACAAATCTTCTTTGTTATACAAATGTACATGTACATTTTGCTTTTTCTTTTTCTTTTGTAAAGCGCCTTTGAAAGCACAATACTGTATGAAAAGGGCGCTATATACATGTGGTATTCATTATTATTTTTATTTTTTTTAATCACGGCCCCAACTCGTCACAAATTTATCTCCTGTGAAGCAGACGATGTTGTTCGCGTTGATGTCGACTTTAAGACGATCTAAAGTCGATGTTCAGACGTAGCAGGACGCGGAGAAAACTCGGAACGGCACTGGACGCGGAACAAAGGTTTGGACAGCTCAACACTTTATACCGCGGACAACCACGGGTGATACACGTTGTAACCACATGCAATACGCGTAGAACACACGTGATAATTCGTGTTTCGGCAGTGATTAACCCTTTGAGCGCTGGAACCGGATTTTGAAGGCCTTTGCAAACAGTTTGGATCCAGATGAGACGCCACAGAACGTGGCGTCTCATCAGGATCCAAACTGTTTGCTATTCTGAAAGTATTCTTTGAAAAAAAATCGAAGAAAATGCTTATTTTAGAAATTCAGCAGACGACATTTTAGCAGACGACAAATTTCCCAGCATGCAAAGGGTTAAAACTTCGGCAGACGCAGTAAGACGCGAAAGTTTAGCGTGCTGTCAAGGGCAGAGCACGGTCATCTTTCTCGTGTTACGAGTTGGTATCAATTGAAATGGCGTGTGTTTTGCGGCTTATCACTGACAAGTGGGGTTTTCCGCGCACATATCACTACCTAAGACCGTTTAAACGGCGTCTCGAACAAGCGCTTAATACGAATGTTCACTGCCTTATCACGCCTGTATCACATCTGATTTGCGGCAAATAAAGACAGCAATTGTCTTAGACTTGTGCTCTCTCAGTTTAGATGTCAATGGGTGAACATGAACCTTCAACGGCATGATATTACAAATGTATCATATTTACGCTCCAGCAGCAGCAGCAGGCCCAACATATCCTTGCTAAGAGAAGTAGAAGGAGGAGGAGGGTGGTACGGAATATCTGGGTGCGTGACTGGATTGCGAGGAGACCACTCTAGAACGTCCTCCTCTATAGCAGCGTCAAGGCTCCAGTCCTTCTCTGGGCATTAAAGGCAGCCTTCGCTTTACCCTTTTCACGTCCCCGTCCACGGCCCATGCCTACGAGTAATGGTTCTTCCTCCTCGACTTGGGGACGAGGAATAGAAGGCATCACTTCTTCCACAATTAGCGTTTATTCCTCCTCAATGGCTTCGGGGGCGACTTCTCCAAGGGCGCCACAGGGGCAGAAACAGGGGTGTAAACAGAGGTAGGGGTAATGGTGGCAGCAATGGTGATGGCAGGAGGGATGGAAACAGGGGTTGCGACAAGGGAAGAATCTGATCTTAAAAAATAAGTTCATTTAGTGACAATTT
The DNA here is from genome assembly GCA_007657795.1 of Dreissena rostriformis. Lineage (NCBI taxonomy): Eukaryota > Metazoa > Mollusca > Bivalvia > Myida > Dreissenidae > Dreissena > Dreissena rostriformis. The sequence continues at coordinate 7,053 of VMBQ01003422.1, forward strand.
ATTTAGTTACTTGCTTCTAAATTTCGTTTCTAAAAAGAAATTCGAAATGTATGTTCTGACCATCAACAGCAGCCTCCGCCTATCAAGGAAAAATATGGTCAGTATACGCCTGAGGGCCAGGGTCTGGACTGGCAGCATCAGCAGGAGAAGCATGGACCTCTGCCTGGACATGAACCGTTACCTGGGCCTGTGAGGCTTGAAGAGCCTCATCCAAAGCAGGGGCATTGGCCTTGATCTTCGTCTACTTAGTTGGCTTCTTCTTTGCAGGAGAACCCTTCTTTCTGGGCATTATTAAATTGAGAGCAGCGAACGAGCTTTGACTGTAAAAGATCGGCAGCTGTGAGGAACAGCCGCTCGCGGCCGCTTTTAAACGTGGCAATGTGCTGTTCCGACGAGGCCGTTGTTCGATCGTGTTCAACACGTGATCAGCAATGCTCGAGACGCGATAAGGCCGCGGCTAGCCGTGGTATTTTGCTTCTTTTTTCCCCCGCGTTTAAAAACGCGCAAACCTATTTCTAACCTTACACGCGGCTTGAAGTGGTTCGCCGTGCTAAGGCATTGTTTCAGCAGTGAAACAGCCGCCGACGGCCAGACCAAGTACAAAGCACGTCCAAAGCACAGCCAAGCCAACATTGACCGGAATTATCACTTACGACCACGTCCAACAGATTTTCAAAACTGTTTGTACATGAATCTCACAACAGACACAAATAGATACATACACGACAAAGGACACCCAATCTGGAATATGTAACATATAGACGCATATATAACATGAGTAAAACTGACCCATCCAACACAGTCCCTTCCTTCTTCGAAATACCTCGTGACATAAGAACTTATAATAAATTATTCCCAGAAGATGAGATATTTTGGAAATAAAACAATTACAATTAAATAGAAAGTACGAACTTAGTGAGAGAACAAAAGGGAAGAAAACAATGAAAAACAATCGAACCTCGAATAAAAATTAACACATAAATGATATACACATGTCAACTGTAATATTAGGTATAACATTGAAGTCGAAGAGGAGTAACTGAATCAATCCTACAATTCACTATTTATAAGAGTTGTCTCCCATTTTCCGTAATCTTAATTGATTAAAATGGAACTAATGAAGAGATTCAAAATATGAACTCCTTAAACTTCATTGAAACTTTAAACATATAAACTTGATGCACACACAAACTATTTGAAACAATACTAATATGGTTATCCAATAATGTAAATGAAACTATCAAAGACTAAATATTCATTTAATGAAAAAGACGATTGCAAATAGTTATGGTGCCTGTTTTAAATGTAATCACTGTACACGGGTTAACATCTTTTCTGTAAGATATTGCCCAACTATAGCGCACACTATTGTTTTAACATGTAAGAGCATGTCTTTCATAATACAATTATTACAAACAAAAACGACAATTTAATGATTTCAGAACATAAACGGATACTATATTCTGTATCTGTCTTTAAAATGATAAACCTTATCAGGGTTACTTAATGCTAAAATTAACAACAGGGAGTGGTTAAACAAATCAGAATTTGAACTTCAGCCGCTATCACTAACAGACTTCTGACTATGCCTCGTATGTCTGTTCAGGTTCTAGGACAGAAATACATTGAAACAACATGTCCCTGTTGAGAACTCGAAAAGGTCCCATGTGGTTCTCTCTCTGTATTTATTGCAAAGGCCTCCATGTGGGATATGTAGAAAAACGTATAGTTCTCCCTAGCGTTTATGTACTTATGTCTGCCTTGCAGATTGACTAGAAATACACGATCGTAAACGCAGATCTGATTATCTTTCACTTTGCTATCATACAGAACTTTGCTTTGTGCTGCACTTTCTTTGACGCAATCACCTAAACTCTGCGTGCGCTTTTTTGCTAGATATGCAGATTGAAGATAGATTAACAGAATTATCGAAAGGAGACGTAGTGATATCATCCAAAACGCATACTTAATTTACAATAAAAATAGGAGTGTTGGGCTTTATGAATACTGACTATTTTACAAACTCTTAAAGGATTTTAGGCATGTTGTGGGACTTCAACCACTTGAGGTGTTACAACAAAATGTCAAAACTATTCGGGGGACGATTGATAGACATCAGCCACTAAGCGATAATAATCTGCAAACCTTTTCGTAACCGAAGTTTATGCCACAATGAAGGTTGACACACATGTTTTAGCCCGGAATATATGACGTTGTGTTAAATTGTCAATGGATGAAAGCTGGACAAGAGTTTAGTCCCACAGAGACCAGCATTTGTGGCGTGTTCTGAGAAAACTGGGCAAAATGCTTGTGCGTAAATTGTCATCCCAGATTAGCCTGTGCAGTCCGCACAGGCTAATCAGGGACGACAATTTCCGCTTTTATGGAATTTTTCGTTTAAATGATGTCTCTTCTTAGCGAAAATCCAGTTTAGGCAGTATATATATATATATATACCAAGGAATCGAAATTTGGACATACGGATAAGAGTTAATTTCAATATAATTATCAACCATTATTGCCTAAGTACATAAATAAAACAATTATAACAAATTCACACAACTATACAAGGCTTTTAAGACGGCGAACTAGAGCCATGTTAAGATAAAAAAAACAATGCACACACATTAGTAATAAGCTTATATTATCGTATCCGATTATATTAACACCACACACTGGTTAACCATTTTACAAAAACTGTGATTAAAACACGTTGTGATTAACAAAATGTATAGTAATATGCTTTCAATACTTTGCAGATAAACAGCTATATCGAATTCAACGAGTCGAATTGTACCCCGGATATTTACTGGAGCGTAACACACGTACAAACAACGTATACACCACCAGATTACACGAATCATTACACGAATCTAGATTCGTTGCAAAAGCCGAATTTCTCTGTCTTTTAACTGGAAAAGGAGAGTCTTGAACCAGACGATTACATTGTGTGTCTTGAATTGCAAATAACCAAGCTACTGGGTGTCGGACTACGTAGTAATAAGGATAGTCCTTCGGGAATTAGTTGCGTACATCGACGGCGGGGAATTCCGGACAATCCGCTTCGGTGGTAAAGCAATAATTAACGCATCATTATATGGCGAACCCGCACAGACCATTTCGTCTGCTCGTGCAGTAGCTTTACAAGCAACATGGGCTTTCGCGATATTTCCACCCGGAACAAATTTCATCTATTTCAAATATTTCCAGGCAGACACGCGATGGTTTCCATGGTACCCACCATATGGGACGTATCAAATGATTCAACACGGCAGTGACTATTAGTTGAGTATTGACACCGGTTTGTTCAGTAATGGGGACATGACTTTGGTGATGTTTTAACTGACAAGGGGACCACGAAGATCGACTGCGTTTCAAGTCGTCAAGATGGTCACTAATGCGGTACCGATGGCTTTTAGGTATATTCCATGCAATTTATAAAATTCAAATACGCCAAAAAAATCGTATATAAAAGTCGATGTACATGTTTTCTTAGACAAAATAGAATTAATCAGAGATATATAGGTCTTCCGTACTGATTCAAATGCCTTGTGAAATTTAAAATGCATAACGTTATGTGCTGCAGATCACAATTCCTATCGTCTTAACGCTGCAACCAATCCAATAAAGTAAACACAAAACAGCAGTGTTCCGTATAGTGTTCCTTATAGCAATAGCCAAAATTTCAACACTATATGTGGTCTAACAATGTTGTGAAAAAACACATTTTTGAATGTGTCATTTCACATTTGGTCATTAATTCATTTAAACACTCCAAATAATTCCAAGTAGAATTACTTTAAACAGACAATTAAAGTCATTAAGTTTTAAATATCTACATCACTTTAGTTAATATGCAAACTATAAATTAATCACTTTCGGTGAATATTCTGCAGGTAAAACAGTAAAAACATAAACAAAACGCACATTTCTGACCTAATACCAGCGTTTACACATAGATCAGCGAAGCGCTATAGAAAAATAAATTACCCAATCAAATTCCCCGGGTTTTAAATAGAACCAAACAGAAAAACCATAACTACAGTCTGTTTTAGTAATCCAGGTCAACAAACAGGTTATTCAGGCCAAAGGAAATAATGTCCATTTCTTAGGTCAACATCAGCATTCCCCCACTCAACTCAACTCAGTTGAAATGTATGTCCCATATCTTATTTTATCTCCATTTCTCTTTCCCTCTTCTTTTTTCTATAAAAAGTTTAACACCATGTCACAATTGTTAATAACTTGTTGTAAAAGTTGAATTGTCACTGTATACTCATGTGTCACTGTATTTGTGATTTGAGCGTAATAATGGTAATGTTGTTGTTGTTGTTGTTGTTGTTTTTGTTGTTGTATTATATAAAAACTGGGATTAAATGACTAGTTTATTTTATACCTAATGATAAAATATGACATTTCTGCAGTGAAATAACAGCAGTGAAAATATAAAAAAATATTTTCACCGATGAAGATAAAAAATCGCTGGAATAATGACGTTATTCCAGCGAAACATGACGAATAATGAATTTCGTGGCGCAGCCACGATTTAAAATATTATTTTTCTATGATTACGAGTGAAATAACAAACAATCTTACACTTACTTGAACACATTTTCTGTTTCTTTTATGCCATTTTTCAAGAAAATATTTAACAGCTGTTTCCCTTTAGCTGAAAAGTTACCCTTTCTCCCGTGGCGTGCCTCAATACAAACGTCATTTTGTTGACGAAATGACGTCATTGTTCCAGTGAAAATTTGTTATTTTCACCGTTGAAAATAACAATTTGTTTATTTTCACTGCTGTTATTTCCCTGCAGAGATGTCATATTGTATCATTAGGTATAAAAGAAAATACATATAATAGACTGTGTTCTTACAGAACTAGACACGATGCATGCTATTATGAATACAATTTGTAGAAACTAGTTATATGATGAACTCATTGTTTTTCGTAAATAGGACACTCATTATTGATGAAACTTCAAACGCGTTAAATACGATTTCAATAACCACTATTAATCTATCTTTGTCCGCATAAAATGTCCACTCAGTCATAATGAAAGGAACTTGTGTTGTATATAGTGTCACTGAATTATGCGCGAGGAATGTGTGTAAAATGTTGAGCCATTTCACCATGCTGTATGTTAAACGCATAACGTTGTTCATGCTTAAATTGAGGCCCTGGACTTTTGTCGAAATTCCACAGCCGAAACCTTGTTTGCTGACGTTGCGTTCATGAAAATGAATGAATTTAAAAAAAGACATATTTATCTTTACATTGGTACAAGGCTCGCATAAACTGGATCAAAGGAAAGGGAAGACAAAGCATCGAAAGCTGGTCGTTTCACAATGGAACCCTATGGGATTTTTATTTATTTTTATCACTAGCACTTATACCCTCAAATAATGGCACTTAACGTATGCATCGCACAAGCATAACATTAGGTTTCCCATCACACTAAATGTACATTTAAAGGCACCGAAATTTTGCAGACACACAAAAAAACAACCAAGAAGGGAAGTACTTGCTTGATTGCTTTTATACCAGATTATAAAATGAACTTTAACAATATGCACACTACAAATTAAGGTCACAAAATGAAACAACATTCTACATTTCTAGACGAAGAACAAAATTGGCTGATAGATCTCTCGCCGTCGTCGGTCCAAAATGGTGGAACAATCTCAAGCATTGTCAGTCTGAAGCCACTTTTAGATCAAGGCTGAAAACACATTTGTTTGGACAATTTTACTAACAATGAACGTACCGGTCGGACTTATATAAAGTCTGCATTTTTATGAACTATACTAGTTAATGCTGATTGTTTTAAAGCTATTGAACAGAAATGTATATTGTTTACTATTTTTTGTGTTTATGCTTAATATGTTATTATAAAGCGCAATAAAATATGGTAATAATATTTGCGCTATATAAATGCTATGTATTTGCATTTGAATTTGAAACCGTTTGTTGTTGTTATATTAATTATTATTTATTTTTGGTACAGTTCATATAGTTGACTATAAGTTAAGCACAACATGTAAATGTTAAATGCATACACCCTTGACAACCAACGTATTCAATGAAGTTATATACAATCAAAAAACTTAAAGCACTGTGGATGTACTGGCGGCTATTGTTTTTTGGGATTTGGTATCGGGCCTGGCTAGCTCAGTAGAACTCTGTACCCGGTAATAGCGGACACATGAACTTAAAACATATTTACATTTGATTTCATTAAAACGACTGTTTGTGATAATCTTCGTATAACTTTAATTACCACGAATGTTTGTGATAATCTTCGTATGAATTTAGTTACCACAACTGTTTGTGATAATCTTCGTATAACTTAAGTTACCACGACTGTTAGTGATAATATTTGTACAACTAAGCTATCCTTTCTGTTATATGTGTGGTATAGGAGAATCCAACGCGTCTCTGCTTTTTATATGTTGTTTTTTTATTTGGGAAAAAGACATAACAACACCTAAGCACTGGTCGATTATAAACATTATTGTTATTATCGTTGATTAGAGCTTAGTTTTAATTCAGTCGTGTTCGGTTTTCTGAACAGAAAATCATCAATAGATGTTCAATTCATATTAAATTAGAATATTGTTTTTATTTATTCGTTTCCAGCGGCGCCTTCTGAACATTCAGATTGATTTTGATTCATCTAATAAAATTATTAGATGATGCATGGTGTTCAGGAATATGGAACAAATTGGTTTTTGCAAATAAAAGGTTGCGCAATGATTATGCAGTACAAGTNTCACAATGGAACCCTATGGGATTTTTATTTATTTTTATCACTAGCACTTATACCCTCAAATAATGGCACTTAACGTATGCATCGCACAAGCATAACATTAGGTTTCCCATCACACTAAATGTACATTTAAAGGCACCGAAATTTTGCAGACACACAAAAAAACAACCAAGAAGGGAAGTACTTGCTTGATTGCTTTTATACCAGATTATAAAATGAACTTTAACAATATGCACACTACAAATGAAGGTCACAAAATGTCACAACATTCTACATTTTCTAGACGAAGAACAAAATTGGCTGATAGATCTCTCGCCGTCGTCGGTCCAAAATGGAGGAACAATCTCAAGCATTGTCAGTCTGAAGCCACTTTTAGATCATGGCTGAAAACATACTTGTTTGGACAATTTTACTAACAATGAATAAAATGTAATTATGAAGCGCAATAAAATATGGTAATAATATTTGCGCTATATAAATGCTATGTATTTGCATTTGAATTTAAAACCGTTTGTTGTTGTTATATTATTTATTATTTATTTTTGGTAAGGTTCATATAGTTGACTATAAGTTAAACACAACATGTAAATTTTAAATGCATACACCCTTGACAACCGAAGTTTTCAATGAAGTTATATACAATCAAAGAACTTAAAGCACTGTGTATGTACTGGCGGCTATTGTTTTTGGGGATTTGGTATCGCGCCTGGCTAGCTCAGTAGAACTCTGTACCCGGTAATAGCGGACACATGAACTTAAAACATATTTACATTTGATTTCATTTACACGACTGTTTGTGATAATCTTCGTATAACTTTAATTTCCACTAATGTTTGTGATAATCTTCGTATGAATTTAGTTACCACAACTGTTTGTGATAATTTCGAATAACTTAAGTTACCACGACTGTTAGTGATAATATTTGTACAACTAAGCTGTCCTTTCTGTTATATTTGTGGTATACGAGAATCCAACGCGTCTCTGCTTTTTATATGTTGTTGTTTTGTTTTTTTAATTTGGGAAAAAGACATAACAAGACCTAAGCATTGGTCGATTATAAACATTATTGTTATTATCGTTGATTAGAGCTTAGTTTTAATTCAGTCGTGTTCGGTTTTCTGAACAGAAAATCATCAATAGATTTTCAATTCATATTAAATTAGAATATTGTTTTTATTTATTCGTTTCCAGCGGCGCCTTCTGAACATTCAGATTAATATTGATTCATCTAATAACATTATTAGATGATGCATGATGTTCAGGAATATGTAACAAATTGGTTTTTTTCAAATAAAAGGTTGCGCAATGATTATGCAGTACAAGTCATAAATAATACACAAAACAAATGTAATTGTAAGCATTCATGTAACGATGTGATGGATACATTATTCATATATGTGCAATATAGAATATACGGGGACGAACGTCAGAGGCCTCTTAATGACATTGTTTGTATGAATTCGAAATGCGATCAGGTACGTGAGTTAGAAATCACTTTAGTATTAAATTCAATTGACAGAAAGCCTATCGTTGCAGAACCAAGCGGCGATTTAAATAACATATGAAGGAGATGACGGTTTGTCATAACGACTTATACCCAAACACAAACCTCGCCTTATATCATTTAACATGTTCCATTTTTATCCTAATTTTGTGAATTTTAAACTAAACTAAACTCTTGTCCCTACATTCCATCACGATTGACATTCAAGACAGGATGCAAAAGTGTAATGTTTTCTTTTAAATTGCATATGATTTCAAGAGTGTTAAGGGTCGTTTGATAAACTTTCCACCGCTTCTTAAATAGAATTTTATATTTCGTCTTTTTTACAAAAAAACATCACTTATGTTTCCATTAGCTGTAACGGTAGTTGTTTATTTATATATACGTTCTAAAAGCCATATTTCGTTTTCAATACGATATTGTCTACTCAGTAAACATAAAATAAGCGTAGGCCGTGTTCAAATAAATTACATTTACGACATTAACTATTCGTACGCAAACATACGAATAAACGGTACATAAACATTTCCTAAACACAGCGATTTGTTTGTGAGGCTAAAGGTTATTAGGGCTATTAACCCTAACAATATGGAGGGTAAATGACGTAGTCATACATAACTAAACAATGATTCTGTTTGCTGGTGCGTGATTACCAACCATGGTTTAAAATCAGATTGCGTCTACTGAAATGTGCTCTCCAACCTCTGTTTCCAGAATTGATAATAAACGTCTTATTACGTAGTTAAATCATCGTGACCAAGGACGTTAAAACAATATAAATGACAAAAGCCATGTTTCTATGGTGCTATCGCGGTATAGCGGTGCCCAATATGTTTGCGAGTTTGTTAATTGTGCAATACTGTTCGATAGTAATAATAAAATAGGCGTGGCTGATCACCAGTGCCTGTAATAAATATCTGTATCTCGGAACTCTGCAGAAAAAGTTCCAAAGGCATGTTGTCATGTGTCTTCGTCGTCTGTCATTTGTTGTCATGTGTTTGCGTCGTCTGTTATTTGTTGTCATGTGTTTGCGTCGTCTGTCATGTGTTGTCATTTGTCTGCGTCGTCTGTCATGTGTTGTCATGTGTCTGCGTCGTCTGTCATTTGTTGTCCTGTGTCAGGCGTAAACTCGTTACCACCCGAACAGATTTATTTGCATCACACCTTGCATGTTCGGTTTAATATAATGGTTTAACACAATTCCTTAAAATGCACTCCAGATAACACATAACAAGTTTATCAGATGTATTATCAACCTTGATCCAAGGTCTCATATTGGTCACGAACACACACGTATGTGATAACCAGTTAACAATAAAGTCGTACAAATGATGGAATGTTACATTTTTAAAGTAACCACATGATGACCCCCGCTATATGGACTATTGTATTTTTTCTCGGGACACTGTACTTTCCTACAACATATAACTAAGCCAGAAAGGGGCTTTCAATATCCTCGAGGTCAAAGGATCAGGCTTGAAGTCAGTCAATTTACTAGGTGCAACACTTTGGAATAGTTTAACGACCAGTTTGACAGCTATTGATCAATACAGGCATTCAAGAGGGCCATAAAGAACATTTTTCTTAAAGCATATATTTGTAGGATATTCATTTTTACTCTATGTTGTATAATTGTCTATGTGCCAGATATGTTTTTGTGTCCCTTGTTTTTTTATGTATCCATGTGGATCTTTTGTGAGATGCAGTCCCTTGTCCTACGTGCTTCCAGCCATGTACTGTTATGACATACAAGTGGTGTCCATTTAGAATGGGAGGTATGCAATCAACAAGATTTTTATTGGTCAGCACTTATACACATGTGATAGAGATTGCAAATTACTGACAAGGAAGCTCTTTGCATTTGGACTGCCGCAAGACAAACTTCATTTTCACATCTTGTTAAAGTCTATTTTTGACTTAACTTAATACTTTACATTATTCCAACATAGTGAGTTAAAAAACAAACATTTTGATGTTATTACTTTTCTTCTTTGAAAAGAAAATTGTTTTTATTTTAGAAATGAATGGATTTTTGTATTTTGGAATCGTCACGATTTTATTATGTCAATAATAGTTTATTTAAGTACTGGTGTAACTGAACATTGTTTAGCCCACTAGGAACCAGTTCATAGTGTTCCTGTTAGAGTAATCAAATCATCTTAATTTGCTCTTAACCTGAATTTAGTTCGTTTAAAATGGAAATAATATTATCTAGCGTTTTACTATATGACACTGTGACTTATTAGTAATAATGCTGTTGATATATGTATGTGTTTGTGTTTTGCTTTCTGTGGTATTAATAAGCATTGAATGGTTTTCTTAATTCAATAAAAAGTTAATCTCTTTTCTTTTTAATACACATGAATTTTCATTTATTTAAATATTTATTTTTTGAGAACAAAACTTAGTTAACTAAGAATCAAAATACGTTAAACTACGTCATCCTCGTTCGAATCGTTCATCGCTTCTCGCGTTATTTAACAGACAATGATTTATATTCCTGACTTGACCTGACCGATTTGTAAATGATTTCTTCCGAACTCAAGCTCTGAGATCAAGCGCTAACAAGAAATGGCGCGTCAGATGCCGACGCGTATCCCCACGCCGCATAGATGTTATATTAAAAGGCAATTTTGGGTCGAGATAGACCATGTTGACATAAGAGATGTTCAGTATTAAAGTGACGTCACGTCAATTGGTGAATACATTAAGAAGTTATGTTAAAACAAAATTGTGGGCCCCACCCCAACCCCATTCTCATCTATCTCCTCCTACACTATTAGCACTAGAACCTTGAAACTTACACACATGGTAGCTATGAGCATATGTGCGACGGTGTACTATTTGGAGTTTTGATCTGACCCCTGGGTCGAAAGTTATTATCATGTGCGTCGCATGTTGTTCCGTATAAAATTCCTTATCCATATCACAGTATGCTCATAGCTACCATGTGTGTAAGTTTCAATGTTTTAGAGCTTATAGTGTAGGAGGAAAAATGGTCCGATCAAAAAAACTAGCGGAGATCAATACAATTTCCCTACGCCTTTAAAAGCGAGGGGATAATAAGACAAATTAAACCATGTACAGAGTGAAATACCATAGACTGTTATTATTACATTATAATTGATCTGTTTGATACAACAATACACGGCACAAGCGATTGCCACTTCCATGCACTGAGTGGACATCATTAATAATTGAACCAAAGCCGACAAGGCACTTGTAATAAACTCGTTTTATAATGTTATATCAATAGTATATGAGTCTCGCTCTGTGATAAAGGGGTTAAATGCTTGTGCGTAAAGTGTCGTCCCAGATTAGCCTGTCTAGTCCGCACAGGCTAATCAGGGACGATATTTTACGCTTGTATGATATTTTTCGTTTAAAGAAAGTCAATTCTTTGCAAAAATCCAGTTTAGGCGGAAAGTGTCGTCCCTGATTAGGCATGCGTACTGCTTATCTGGGACGAAACTTTACGCATATGCATTAAGCCCCTATTTCGCAGAGCGAGACTCATATTAATGTTTTATGCGACACGTGACTGGTCGTTTGTTTGATGCAAGAAGAAGTACCATGCGATAATCAGCACGCATTCGTTTGCAAAAAAATACGTTTGAATGGGCGGTTACTAGACGTCATGCGATTTGAAAAGTTACAAGGCAACATAATAATTGTAACTTTGTTAATTGAGGGTCAGTTACTGAGCTTGTCGGATGCTCATGCAGATACACCATGTTTTATGCAGGGGACAGTAGCAATAATGAGTTACACTTATTGTAGTAGTAAATAAGTAAACGAGTGAACATTACAGAATCATTAATTATTATATTTATTGGTTATACAAAAGTAATGCTGTTATATTGGAGATGGTGTCCATCTAGCTTTCAACATGCCACAGTTTGATCTCCATTGGCACTGAGTGAGAATTCCCAGGATCGTATCACAGGTGTAGGGCGCGTGGCAAAGTCACTTTAACACTATCAATATGTCATAAAACAACATTTTTTATTTAAAAAAATATATATATATATCTGATATTGTATATTTATATATACAAGGTAGGTATCTCTTGACACAGGAAAATCACATCCATCAACATTTTAAGCGATGAATTGCCTAAGTGGCGGTCGATTTTAGTAAACTATGTACCATTTTGTTGGGAAAGGTTGCCTCGTGACGAAAAATGACCACAAACGGCTACTTGCCAACATAAACTACAAGAAAACACTTGTCAAACTTGTTGAAATGCTCGGTCGGCGATCGACAGACCGATGTTCACGTGCAGATTTGTACAAGAGTAAAACTATCGAAATACCCCAGCTTCAACTTCAACTTCAACGGGGGTACTCGACAAAATCCACTACGTAGACATCGACGTCGAGGGCAAGCTACCGAACATAATCCGCATAAGTACAATAAACAAATACGAGTTTATCAACTTACAACACAGATTTGTCTTTTTGTTCACACCAAACACTCATATAATCGTTATGTTTGAATGTTGATTTCAATCGTGTACGATGATCATCTTGCAAAACGTCCTTCACATTTCGCGATTGGTTCCGCGCCTCAAAGTTACTGAAGGTATTATCGAATAACTGAAACCGGGAACCGTATTTACCATGTAAGCGTCTGATCGACATCGAGCTGGACTCGAAATTGCCGATAAACAATTCCCGATTTACAACGATTTCGAAGTTATAACGCAAACAAAAGGACAAATCTGTGTTGTAAGTTGATAAACTCGTATTTGTTTATTGTATTTATGCGGATTATGTTCGGTAACTGGGGTATTTCGATAATTTTACTCTTGTAAAAATCGGCACTGAACATCGGTCTGTCGATCGCTGACCTAGCATTTCAACGAGTTCGACAAGTGCTTTCATGTAGTTAATGTTGGCAAGTAGCCATTTGTGGTCATTTTTCGTCACGAAGCAACCTTTCCCAACAAAATGGTACATAGTTTACGAAAATCGACCGCCATTTAGGCAATTAATCGCTTAAAATGTTGATGGAGTTGATTTTTCTGTGTCAAGAGATACCTACCTTGTATATATATATTATATCAGATTTTTTTTTTAATTGATAAAAGATGTTGTTTTATGACATATTGATAGTGTTATAGTGACTTGGCCACGCCCAACACCTGTGGATCGTATCTGAAGAAACCAAGTATTATCTATTTATTGTTCAAAACACGTAAACAGACGTGGTTAACGATTTTTTTAAATAAATACAATGATAATTTGCTCTAAGTGTATTTTAACACAGCGAACCATTTTAAAATAAATATGAATAACTGTCTAAGGCGGAAACTCCAAGTGCGTTTGTTTTTTCAACCACTGGTCCGGAGTTCGAGTCCAGCTTTAGTTTACTTTCTTAATAAAGGTAGGGAATGTAATATTCTAACGTAACACGTGTTTAATTTCTGAAATAACAATTGAAAAACAGAACGAAAATGTAGTACAGAATTTGTCTACAATCGCTTGCATTGAATTTGCAGAATACGTATTCTGTCCATATTACAATTTAAATTACGATGTTTAATTTGACGCGCTTATACTGTGGCCAAGTGCTTCATCGAGATGGTATCCATGGACACCAGAACTGAAAGCCCCTGCTAATTTAGGTTACAATATCATTCAAATATGTGATCTGCAAGTCTGTAAGTTACAGCGCTGTCATTAAGTGACACCGTTCTTATGAAGAAGGGCTTTCGTTTATTTCTACAACGAATTCTCAGCAGCTTCAGATATCTAGTAACTTACTTCAGGGCGATACAAAACTCTCGAACGAAACAAAAGTTTATGTCGATTGTGAAAGACTTAAATTGAAAACGAATATCATTTCTTGCTTGTATGTTCTTTCTATGAAAATCTTCGTGAAAGGTATTTCCTTCCAGGTTTTACAATCAGCCAAAAATCTACAAGTATAATAACGCTATGGCTCTCGTGATGAAAACATTATACGAAATATCGCCATGTATATTTACCACGCATTGCCTTCAAAAGACGTACAATGTTGTTAACTTTAACATTTGTTTTGCTGTACCACTATTCAAGCATATGTGTTCACATTGATATTATACCTATATGCATGTTGTATGTGTATGCAAGTGCCGGTGGCCGTATAGCTAATAAACTAACATATACATAGGTATAATAATGCACACGACGAATAAACTAGTCTAAAAATGACATGGTTATATGCGGGTAGACAGTGAATATTCTAAGAACAGTTAATTTCAAAATCCCACTCCCTACGTTGTTGTCGCTATTTGATAGTTTGTTTATTGATGTAATTTTAAACTCTCAAATATTGAGATAGTGTTTGCGAACAAATTTTAATGATTTCGAGGTCTTCACAGGTGATGCATGAATGGCGTGGTTACGTATGATTGTGTCATTGTTATTATTGACATGCAATAGAATAAAGACAGCAATGCAAATTTTGACCACAGTATGTATAAACAAAACGAACCACTCATTAAATTGCAATTATACATACGTGCCAATGCTTTCGGCCTAGATATGTTCGTCACTAAATCTACGACGCCTATCACTTGATCATTCTTTTGGTATTATCGCATCACCACACCTGCATGGCGAAATAAAACCCCGTGGTATAAACTAAGCTGTAGTTTCATCTTTTAAAGCGAACACACGCTGTCCAGTAAAGTCAATATGTTGATGTTCGTGACATCATTTGATTTTGTGTATGCTTTTTAAGTCGTTTAATTTTCAAAAAACAAAGACAGAAAAAAATGCGAGCATTATAAGATATATAGAATACCAGTTAATTGTCGAATGTAGATATGATTACTAGATCGGGACGAATATCTGAACCACTCGCCCAGCTCCTTGAACTATGTTTTCAAAGCCTCGTTGAATAAATATACCTTTATTAAACACTGAACTTATATACGTTCTCTATATTGTCGATTTATTTGCGTATGAATTCAAATGATCATATTACGCAGAAACTAAACACTAGCAATAACTGAGACTAAAATTTAAAAAATAAAATAATAATGATGATAAATTGATGCACAAATACAAAGTTCCCATATATCACCTTAAATAACATATTTATTCGTTTTGGTGGTCAACATTCACACAAACATTAATTATTATTTCATGTCCATTATGTTTACCATTCTTTTCATCGCCATTGTTGAATAAGCATGTATTAACACCGCCATTACATATTCTATGTATGCTGTTTGGCTATGAAATAATGTATTTGCCAAAAAAATTATCTTGACTTGACTTGACTTCTGATACTATTACAAAAGGCATGTGGTCTCTTGAGGCCGTTGTCAAGGTACAGTTAATGTGATACTAATACAAAAGCAGCCTCCGCGCAGAGATTTGACTGGAACCAGCATAGCTGGATCAAATCCCTGCCGTTATAACCAACCACGTGATGATAGCCGAGCCACTTGGTACAATACTTTTCCCGTTGTAAGTTTTACTCTTTTTTATTTAGGTAATTATGTTCTATTATGAACCTAAACGTATACACTATTTTCAAAATAAATAATATATACTTCTTTTCATAATATAATACTCAAACAAAAAAAATCTGGAAGGATTTTCTTGTGATGGCAGTAAGTGTATGTGAGAGCATGGAACGACAACTCTGCGTGGAGATTGATACAAAAGGTCTCTTGGGGCCGTTGTCAAGGTACAGTTATTGTTTGATAGTCTATCATAATTCTAGCGCATCACGTGATTCATTAATGATATTTCCGGGAAAATTACTTATTGATGTTTCCGTTCTATTGTAATATTGATTAATCATATACAGCTAAACATAATGTCACCGTATTTGTTTAATCGATCCATTCTGTATACGCCCTTCTTAAACACTGTAGATTCGTTATATCAACGGTGAAAATATTCATAAGAAACTACGCAGTTATCAGTTAACAGTCGCATTAAAATATATCGGGCGGGAAATATATATTAAACAAGAAATGGGATCAGCATACAGGTATTTGATTTTATGCTACTTACTTTTATTTAAGTAATTTTGGTTTGCGTACATGTTAAGGGTTTTCAATTGATTTCGAAAACCAGGAGCCAAATGATCCCGGTTGAAATGTTCAGTGGTCCAATAAAATGTTCAGGGTTCAAAATACTGAGGTCTAGATTAATATAATTCTGGATATTTGTTTATAACTCTACAAATGATGCTTTATATAACTTTTAGTATATAATTTGTTTATTGCTTAGCTAAAAAGTAACCTTTTGTGTAATATAAAATAAATTCTATGTAAGTTTCGTGGTTCAATTTGCATCATAATGATGAAAGGAAAACAATTTGGAGGAGTCCATAGTGACAAAATGCTTGCATCAAAAAGCAGGATTCTGTTTCAATTTAAATCCCTTTTTTACTTTCTGTATGTATATACATTTCTGATCATGCAAATATAACCCATCTTCCACTGTTGTTTTCTCTACACGCAACTTCGGCTATTTCGATATATTTGTTTACTTCGAAAAAAATCGCATTTCAAATATTGCAAATAATATGAAAACAATTATGAAAACTAGTTGTTTAGTTACCGATATGAAGCGATAATTCTTAAATTATTTTGATTTTAACGTGACTTAAGTAATATTTATGCAATAGAAAACTATATATCACTTGTGGTTGGTCAGGTTATGTATTGCAAATAATATAAACTTAACTATGAAAGACAGTTTTTAAATGACTGATATACAGCGATAATTTGAAAATTATTTTGAATTTAACTTGACTTAATTTATAATTATGCAATAGAAAACTATATTTTACTTGTGGTTGCTCCGGTTTTTGATTTGTTGCCTGATGTGTTTAAAAGCTCAAAACAAGTTATTGGTTTCCACTAACATCTCACAAAAGTAGGGTGGGTGGGTATGTTAACGACCCCTCCCCATACTTACCATTGATCAGTCTTTTTTCATGTAACTTTAATAGTATTTTAGATCATTCCATAGTATTTTCTGTTAGTATAATCAATTTGTAAGAGTGTTCACATGTACTCAAATCTGCAAACAAGTTCCTTTCACAGGTACCATATGCATCAGAACTCGATATAATAAAAGATACTTAAGGGGAGCTTTAGGTATGATCTTGTTTTTATAATTACATATTTCTTTTGTTATCTTTGATTAGTTAACAAATATTTACAACTTGAATCTAAAAGATTAAAGAAACTAGTTTACTCAAACACACAAGACGATTTTTCACTAGATTTCATGAACGCGATTTTTCTGAACCAATTAAACTGTTATTTCCAGTACATACATTTCCCTTACAAGTTTTTGTATGAGCTTTTTGTGTATCGTGCATCGTCAACCGGAAAGAAACTTAATTTTCAACGCCAGATTTGGTCTGGTAACATAGATACGAAATGTTCTTTTTTTTCTTTTTTTTGCATAATTACTTCCGTTTTACGATATCTATTCATACGACACATGAACACTTACATGGTACCATTTTAGTGTTCATGTGTCGTATGAATAGGTATATTTGCGGGAAATTAAAATGGAATTTATTGTGTCACAAACAAAAATAAAAACGAGCATAGGGCGTTAAAATTTAGGCAATTGCTATAAGGAGCACTGATTTTTAATTGTTTAACTTTATTTTGCGAAATATTGTACGAAATTTTCGTTTATTTCGAGTAGTAATGGAGCTTTAAAATACGTTAACAGTTTCGATAAATGCAGAATTCACTCCTGGTTCTAATGCAATTTAGTCGATATTGCAACAGCATAGTTATAATAATGTTGATAGATTGGTACGGAATACGCCGCTAGGTGTGTCTAGAATTAAAATCAAAACGAACACTACGATTTATTAAGAGAAGGAACGAGCGTATAAAAATATAATAATTTTCACTCTTAAAAGCAGTTACCATGGTGACAAATATTGAATTCTTATTTTCATCATTGTCTGATTCCTTTGAGATCAAAGTTTCGTTGGGAGACCTAAGAGATAAAATGAATACACCTTTCAAGTCTCAATATATCGCCATATCATCATTGAAGCATTGGTTTTCTATCGCATGAAGGTAAAATTACTACGGGCATTGGGGCTGGAAACATGTTTATATCGGTTGTCTTAGAGGCAATAACGCACAGTTTGCAAACATTACATTTAAAAAATGTCATCATTCGAAATATACTGTTTGAATAAGGTTCAGACAAGAAAAATAACATTCTTTGGTTAGACATTGCGTGTAATATCGTTTCGTTTAAAAAAAAAAACATCAATCAAAATCTACAAAAATAATAAAGCGTGTGTGACGTATTTTATCGATATTTTGGAATATACCTTTATAACAAACACAGCGTTTAAGTTTAAAGGGACTGTAAACCACGAATGACGAAAAAAGA
This sequence comes from Dreissena rostriformis, assembly GCA_007657795.1. Taxonomy (NCBI): domain Eukaryota; kingdom Metazoa; phylum Mollusca; class Bivalvia; order Myida; family Dreissenidae; genus Dreissena; species Dreissena rostriformis. Next base: position 25,714 of record VMBQ01003422.1, read on the forward strand.
AAAGTTCTAAAATACCGTATTTTTTTACAATTATTAGTTTATATTGATTTAAATATCACGACTGGTATATTACATTACTTGAAAAAAGTTCATATTTTCAGTTTATTCGGTAATAAAATTCGCGATGTGAAATCGAAAGTGCATCGCGAAAATAGGTGACATAACGATATACACACTATAAATAACGCAAGTAAATTGATCATTTTATATATAAAATATATACAATCCACTACGCATGCACAATTTGCATTCCTGGGTTAACCACGTGACGATGATGATCAATCTACTTGCGTTATTTATAGTTAACTGGTAGTTACCTGGTATACATACCCAGTAAAAATAAATAAATAAAAAAATAAAGTTAAAATAAAAAAAAAACAAAAAAAATCAAGTAATGTTATATACCAGTCGTGATATTTTAATCAATATAAACTAATAATTGTAAAAAAAGAAGATATTTTAGAACTTTTCTTATTTCGTCATTCGTGGTTTACAGTCCCTTTAAGATAAAATATTTAAAAGCCTGAGTGGTGCAGTGGTAACTTCACATGGTAATTAATTAATTATATATATATATATATATAGGCACAGAAAGATCTCAGAGGCCCTGAGTTCAAACAACTGCTCTATCATAATAAAACTAGGATGAAAACTACGGTCATTTAACTATATCCATATCTCTCAACAGCCAGGACCCTAAGTTCCCGGAGGCCCTGATGATTAAGTACTTCCAAGCCGAGTACGACGCCATGGACGCCGACGCCGACGGGGAGCTGCTCCGACAAGATTGCATAGATATGATAATTATGCTTGGTTACAAAAAGGGTGCAAAGAAGCTAAAGGTAATGATGAAGTTGATGGTGATGGTGGTGATGGTAATGCAAGCAATGAGTATGACGGTAGCGATGGTGGTTTTGGGATGATGATGTCTACGATGGTGATGCGGGTAGTAACAATGATGATTTTGCTGATGGCGTTGTTGATAGCGGTGTTGGTGATGATGGTTGTGATGATAGGTGTGATGGCGGAGTTGGTGATAATCCATTCCACTCCAGTATACTCTATTCCATTTTGTTTCCACCAAATTCCTTCCACTGCAATCTACATGACCCCATTCCATCCATTCTATTTAGTTTAAACTTATTTATTTTTAGCTCGATTGCATCGAAAGCCTTATGATTATTATAAACGCTCTCGAGTCCGTTTCCTGTGACTCGAACTAGTACTTGTACTTGGTGTCTATGGGGAAGATCAAAAGAACGCTCTCTCAGAGGGGATCGAACCCGTGACATCCCGGTCGCTATGCGGAAACCATATCAACTACGCCACGACAACCTTTTCATTGTGTTTCACTCCATTCCGTTCAATTATTATTCAGGATTGGGGCTACAGAAAGAATCATTTCATCTTGAGAGACATTTACGTAGAAAACATCGTAGATGACCCCACGCTCACCGCCAGGTAAATATTCGTTATTCGTATTATCTTTATGCATAATCATTTATATAGAGAAAACTATAGTCTTCTTTGATATACCAAATAAGGTTTAAAATAATATAACCGAGATGCTTTCGAAATGTGCTATGATCTCATAATCTATAAGGATATTAATCATGCGTTGTGTTTTCAATGACAAGGATATTGTATTTCTACGATTACGTCAAAGACCGTAATCGTCATTATAGGGCACACTATATCACCGATACACAAACCTTTCTAATATATTTACCTCTATGCTCGAGTATATTTATATTTACGAAAAAAAGCAGAGTAAACAAGTAGTCATGTATTAATATGAACAATCCAAAATTAAAATCTTCAACTTATCAATTTGGTTTATAAGAAACAAAACACCCAGATGAGAAAATCTAGTTAAATAAATTGTTTACTTCAGATATAAAAACAAAAATAAACGAATAAAGCTAACAATAATAGTAAAAACAGTCACCACTAACATACAATGTATTAAAACTAACAATAAATATGTAAGTATATTAAGATATATTATATAATATTTTAAAGTGTCGACCGCCGAGCAAGTTGGCGCATAGATTTATTTAAGCAGCGCTTTGGAATAACTGGGCTAAATGCATGTGCGTAAAGTGTCATCCCAGATTAGCCTGTGCAGTCAGTGACGACACTTTTCGCTTAAACTGGATTTTCGCTTAGAAGAGACTTCCTTTAAACAAAAAATCCCATAGAAGCGGAAAGTGTTATCCCTGATTAGCCTGTGCGGACTGCACAGGCTAATCTGAGATGATACTTTACGCACATGCATTAAGCCTAATTTTCCCATAACGAGGCTCATTGAAAAGAACAACTATAGAAAACCAAATCGGTCTAGCGGGAGCACTCCCTGACCGGCGTCCATTTCCGCTTTCAGGACGATGAAATACAGGAGGCTCTTCCGGTTGTTCGACAAGAACGCGGACGCCACGGCGGTCAAGAAGGAAATCATCAATGGAATTGAGTCGGTACGTAGTGCTTCATCATGTCGTGCGCATACCTTATATATACACGGTCTTAAATCACTGACGCCACATCTTTTTGAGATGGATTTGTAAACGAGCCAATGATACTTCCGAGGTGGCTCTAAGGACCGTAAGTCTTAAAATACGTGGAAAAACCTTCAGGTTGAGAGGGTTGTATATGGGGTTTTCAACTCAATGGGTTGTTATTGTATGTTTCTGTACAGTTGTAGATGAATTTATCTTCGCTTAATCGCACTACATTGCCCGATTTTTAAACTTTTGCGCAATATGTTCTATATACCAGATAAAAAAAAACTACTCACCCCGTAGATTTCTAGATGTTTAAAAACACCCCGTCCTTAGCGCCACTTCGGATGTTTCATTGGCTCGTTTATTAATGCATCTCGAACAAGAGGTTTCGCCAGTGATTAACGACCGTGATATAAGTAGTTTCAACCCCCAGTTTTGGCAGGAGAGAAAAAAACAAAGAAAGCACATAATAAACATAAACAAAACTGAATTCAACTTGTTTTCGCAATGCATTAAATTTATTGTCAAGATTTATTCACCCATATTGAATAATAGAAAATAACTTTGTATTATATCACCGGCGTCATACGAAAATGGGTCTTATTCCATAAGCCAACAGCGTTGCTTCAGACCAGTCTTCGGATTCGCACTATCTGGTCTGGAGCTACGCTGACCGCTTATGAGACTATTAAACATTGCGGGATTTTATAGCGGACATGGTGGCCCCTGACAAGTCTGTGAGGGCACATGTGGCATAATACCCATTTTTGCATGACGCGGCTCAAATGTTGCGTGTTCTGAGAAAACTGGGCAAAATGCTTGTGCGTTAATTGTCATCCCAGATTAGCCTTTGCAGTCCGCACAGGCTAATCAGGGACGACAGTTTCCGCTTTTATGGAATTTTTGGTTTAAATGATGTCTCTTCTTAGCGAAAATCTAGTTTAGGGGGAAAGTGTCGTCCCGGATTAGCCTGCAGTCCGCACAGGCTAATCTGGGATGACACTTTACGCACAAGCGTTTTGCCCAGTTTTCTCAGAACAAGCCACATATTATTACACTAAAAGCTGTGAGAACTAAAACATCTGGAGAATGGTATTCAAAAATCCTCTAAAGAAAATGTGAATTTAAGTCACATAAAAATGACATATTCATTTCTTTCATCGAGAACGTACACGAGGCAGGTTAATTTGATTAGCTCTAAACGAAAAAGACTGACGGTTTGCCTTTAATCAGTGTGTTTCGCTTTACATTGCGTTATTCCTTTACATAATTAATAAACGGTCCCGATTCCTCGATTAATCTGTATTGACAGGATTAGCTTATGCTCATGTATTTTTTATTCAAATAACAATAAAGCGTGAATACAGTTTGAAGTGTCTTTATATATAGCAAGCTTCAAATTAACCCTTTGAGCGCTGGAACCGGATTTTGAAGGCCTTTGCAAACAGTTTGGATCCAGATGAGACGCCACAGAACGTGGCGTCTCATCAGGATCCAAACTGTTTGCTATTCTGATAGTGGTCTTAGAAAAAAATCGAAGAAAATGCTAATTTTAGAAAATCAGCAGACGACATTATAGCAGACGACAAATTTCCCAGCATGCAAAGGGTTAAACTTATATATAAACTATACAACATAATTAATATTTTATACATCAGCATAAACTTCAAAATAGTATTAAAAGAACGGTTTCGTGTAGCCTGTTAATTGCATACCGACTAAGACTTTTCGAGAAATCGGGGCCGGACTAATATCCGGACAAAAGCCCTCCCGGGCATTAACTCACCCATCAAATTTGAGGGAGGCGGAAAAAAGGTATCACATGATTTGACTCATCCTTACAGAAAGCTCTCCAGTTGTTTTACTACCTGGACATTGTGAAAGGTGTTCAAAGACTCAACGCCGATTGAATTTTGTATATGTAGTAATTTTAATTGATTTGTTTTGAACAAATGGGAATATTAATTGGTGTTTCGATTGAATAACTTGTATTTCCGTGTCACACGTATAACTGTGCGTGTTGGTGATTTTTTCGATTATGCATACAATTGTTTGGGGGCAACATATTCGGCCTCAGTTTACTTTGCTTGTCGTGCATTTTGTCAATCTAACAATACCAGTACATGCTTAAATTATAAATTTATTACATACTTGCAAAAGTGAATAACCCAACATTATTGAAATCGAAACGTGGTTAATATACTTATGTACAATTAACTATGAAGATTTAAGTAACATAATGCAAAGGGATTAGTGAGTAATGCCAAATTGTAACACAATGTTATTACACACATTTGAACATATACATACAGTTTCCGTCTGATTTCAATAGAAAGCAATGACTGAAATCTTAGAGTGTTTATGCCAGTGACGTAAGAAAAAAAGAAATATTGCTTGAGAATAAAAGGTGTCTCTTGGGAACTGTTTTTTTGCAACAGGTTCTCCATAAATAGATCGATATGAGTGTATAGGGACATAATATCTTCATAAACAATCTATTTAATTATACAGATACTAATAAAATCGTGACTCGTCAATTGAAAACTATTTGTGAACTGAAATACAATTTATCATTAAGGGTTTTTTTTATTGAGTATTCTTTGTGAAAAGATTTTAATTAGTGTATGTGTTTTTATCAATAATCTTTTTCTGACTTTAAAACTGTAATATTTGTTTATAACAATGTGTGTTATGAAATGGAAAGAAAGGCAAATTAAAAAAAAACATGGGGCTGAATCTGTATGCTCTAGACTGCAATCTGTTGGTCTTCAATATGCATGGTTTTCTCAATTTGTCGGCCATTATAAAATGTTTCCGTCTAAGCTTAAAATGAGATTTAATGAGGCTCGTTCTGGAAAAACTGGGCTTTATGCATATGCGTAAATTGTCGTCCTCGATAAGCCTGTGCAGTCCGCACAGGCTAATCAGGGACGACACTTTCCGCGTGTAATGATGTTTCGCTTAAAGAAATCTCTTCCAAACGAAAATCAAGTCTAGGCGGAAAGTGTCGTTCCTGATAAGCTTGTGCAGACTGCACAGGCTAATATAGGATGACACTTTAGGAACATGCATTAACCCCACTTTTTCAAGAACGAGGCTCTAATGGTGGCTTTTCAACTAGGTGTAGAACGTATACAATATGTTGCGATTTGAAATTTTAACCTTATTTGTTAAATGTAAAAACGTGCAAGACTACAAGTGATCTAAGTAGGATTAGCGTTTCATCAGGCAAAAAAAATAGTCTTGGTTCAGGGAACCCGACCGACCCTATTTTTTGCCCCCGACCCTAATGATTTTTTTTTTGGTCCGCGGAAAAAAATCCGATGGCGATGTTTTTCGCCGGTACGGTACGAGTTTTACTTATAGGGCATTGTATCCGTCGATAAAAAGCTAGGAATGATGAAATGATGAATAATATACAACGACTAAACACCACATGTGCAATGTTAATCATTTCGTCAGTGTTTAAACAATCATGGGTGCATTAACTGACCCTTTTTCACCCTGAAATCAGTCGACTGGAAAAAAAAACCTACCTATCCTCCTACATTTTTCTGGCCATGTTCCCTGAACCAATACTTTTTTTGCCTCACTCATTTCAATGCCGCTTAATGAGATACGATGTAATTGTTGTACTGTAACTAAATATGAGCAACACAAGCTAATTCAATGCAATATTTATACAGAAATTATAAATAAGATTAATATTCAAGGAAAAGATGTGTTTATATACTAGTAATTTATTGAATTAGTGGAATCTGAAAATAAATTTACAAAAACTTACATTATATGTAACCAATTATTTCACACTTATAAATTTGTTTATTAAGTACAATCATAAACTTTCAACAATCATTNCTTTCCGCGTGTAATGATGTTTCGCTTAAAGAAATCTCTTCTAAACGAAAATCAAGTCTAGGCGGAAAGTGTCGTTCCTGATAAGCTTGTGCGGACTGCACAGGCTAATATAGGATGACACTTTAGGAACATGCATTAACCCCACTTTTCCAAGAACGAGGCTATAATGATGGCTTTTCAACTAGGTGTAGAACGTATACAATATGTTGCGATTTTAAATTTTAACCTTATTTGTTAAATGTAAAAACATGCAAGACTACAAGTGATCTAAGTAGGCTTAGCGTTTCATGAGGCAAAAAATATAGTCTTGGTTCAGGGAACCCGACCGACCCTATTTTTTGCCCCCGACCCTAATGATTTTTTTTTTTTTTTGGTCCGCGGAACAAAATCCGATGGCGATGTTTTTCGCCGGTACGGTACGAGTTTTACTTATAGGGCATTATATCCGTCGATAAAAAGATATGAATGATGAAATGATGAATAATATACAAAGACTAAACACCACATGTGCAATGTTAATCATTTGGTCAGTGTTTAAACAATCATGGGTGCATTAACTGACCCTTTTTCACCCTGAAATCAGTCGACTGGAAACAAAACCTACCTACCATCCTACATTTTTCTGGCCATGTTCTCTGAACCAAGACTCTTTTTTTCTCTCATTCCAATACCGCTTAATGAGATACGATGTAATTGTTGTACTGTAACTAAATATGAGCAACGCAAGCTAATTTAATGCAATATTTATACAGAAATTATAAATAAGATTAATATTCTATGAAAAGATGTGTTTATATAATTTATTGAATTAGTGGAATCTGAAAATAAATTTAAAAAAACTTACATTATATGTAACCAATTATTTCACACTTATACATTTGTTTATTAAGTACAATCATAAACTTTCAACAATCATTTCATAAAAATTACAGTGCATCTGTATGTTTTATACATACTTGATTGAATTATAAATATTGACCTCTCCTTGCAATTAATTAATTGTTAAATGTTTCTCTTCTTAACCTCTTCACATGCACCTATTTACACATGCCTTGTATGTGTAAATAACTTTATTTTGACCTGTTTTTATACTTTATGTCTGCTTAAACTAGTCTCGTGACGGATATATTGTAATATGTAGGTACAACCGTACAATGTTGTATAATCATGGACATATGGCCAATGTACTATGAATAAACTAAAAAAAACTCGACAACACATATTTAATACTTTATGTAATATATTCCAAAACTCAATAAAAGCTTAAATAACGTATTTCAAAGTAATCTTTATTTCGCCATATCAAAGCTTGTATAAAATAATCTCGTGTTCATATTTCAGATATGCTTAGAGGTACTATGAATGTAAATAATTGTTGTTTTCAGGGGAAGCGGACCACTTCAACGAGCGAGGCCTTGTATGGGGAGATAACCCTGGGTATGGTTAAGGTTAGGGTTAGGGTTAGGGTAAGGGTTAGGGTAATGGTTGGGTTTAGGCGTACCCAAACCCTAATCCGACCCCTAACCCCAACCCTTACCCTACCCCTAACCCTCTAACCCCCCATGCGCATTACAATACCAGGCCTATCTCGTTGTAGTTGTCAGCTTCCCTTTTTTTAATGTCGTGCTTCTGTATTGTTTTTGTATTGCATAACACAATAGTCATTATTGTAGAATACAAGACGCTAAGTATGATATATACATATAGGTTGTAACATACATACTGTTTGATTTTAATTACGAATTACTTATCAGCGCAAAGAAGCACGTGCAAAAACGGTGCGAAAATGCTGAAACCGTAGCTCCAGACCAGCCTGCGCATTCTCTCCGGCTGGTCAGGAGCTACCTTGTCCGCTAATGAGACCACCAAGCCATGTTTTCGCACGACGTGACACATATACCATAAGATTTTTCTTGCGTTATGTATCTTACTCTAGCATTAATGTTCAACACTTTAAAAAAAAAAAAAAAAAAAAAAAAAAAAAAAAAAAAAAAAAAAAAAAAAAAAAAAAAAAAAAAAAAAAAAAAAAAAAAAAAAAAAAAAAAAAAAAAAAAAAAAAAAAAAAAAAAAAAAAAAAAAAAAAAAAAAAAAAAAAAAAAAAAAAAAAAAAAAAAAAAAAAAAAAAAAAAAAAAAAAAAAAAAAAAAAAAAAAAAAAAAAAAAAAAAAAAAAAAAAAAAAAAAAAAAAAAAAAAAAAAAAAAAAAAAAAAAAAAAAAAAAAAAAAAAAAAAAAAAAAAAAAAAAAAAAAAAAAAAAAAAAAAAAAAAAAAAAAAAAAAAAAAAAAAAAAAAAAAAAAAAAAAAAAAAAAAAAAAAAAAAAAAAAAAAAAAAAAAAAAAAAAAAAAAAAAAAAAAAAAAAAAAAAAAAAAAAAAAAAAAAAAAAAAAAAAAAAAAAAAAAAAAAAAAAAAAAAAAAAAAAAAAAAAAAAAAAAAAAAAAAAAAAAAAAAAAAAAAAAAAAAAAAAAAAAAAAAAAAAAAAAAAAAAAAAAAAAAAAAAAAAAAAAAAAAAAAAAAAAAAAAAAAAAAAAAAAAAAAAAAAAAAAAAAAAAAANATGGGGATACTTCGAAATACACAGCGTTATTCCGCAAATAGATAACATAAGAGAATAAAATGCGAACTGTAACAAATTTGAATTGTTTCAAATGCTCAGCAATCGGATAAGAACAAATAAACAACTGGATGAGAACAAATAATCCACTCCGGGCCACAACTAAACTGTATCGTTTTCATTTCCATAGCAACTAAATTGCGAGGTCGACGAAGACCTTTTGAAGATCATCGAGCCGATGCGAACAGACGCTGACGGCCGTATCACGTACCTGGATTTCATAAAGAAGAGGTTCAAAACGTTTAGTCAGAAACCACCGTCTAACGGTCCGAACGGCAAACTCGCCGGGAGTAAGGCGTCGATTGCAACCGTCAGCGGCCAAGTTTATGAAGGTCACACGGAGTAGAAGTTGTCGTTGTTTTTTGAGTGTTTTTTTTTTCTTTTTTATTGTGTGTTTTTATGAAACTATTCTGCCTTATGTGCCTGTCTGTGTGGAGTTTGAGGACACGTCGGGTTTACAGTATGTATGGAGTTGCTGAAACAAATCGCTTTCTTCCTATACCAACTCCATTTGAAAAATGAAACCTTTCGGTTGCTTTGTTTCGAATATCTGCAATTGAATATTGCAATTTATTTGTAGCTTCGTTTGAAATTTCTACATTTGTATATTGACATTGATCAGTTGCTTCGTTCGCAATTTTCACATTTAAATATTGAAATGTATCTGTCGCATCGTTTGCAATTTTTACATTTGTATAATGAAATTCATCTGCAGCTTCATTTGCAATTTGTACACTGGAAAATTGAAATGTATCTGTCGCTTCTTTTGCAATTTCTACAGTCTTTTTTGAAATTTATCTGTTGCTTCTTTTGCATTTTTTCTATATTTGAATATTGAAATTAATATGTCGCTTCCCTTTCCATCTCTACATTGTTATTTTGAATGTATTGGTTGCTTCGTTTGCAAGTATCACGTTTGTATGATGAAATTTATTTGAAGCTTCTTTTGCAATTTCTACATTTGTATTTCGAAATTAATATGTTACTTTGTTTGTCTACGTGTGATATTTCCTAATAAAAAAGTCATAATTTTCGGTTTATTGCTGATCACTCCGTGATATGGCTTTGTCATAGCACGCGAAACAAAGCAATATCACATCGTTTGAGAGATTGATGACAAAACAATATAGTCGTTTTCACACCTTAAGAACATCAAAGCGATTCTACTATCTTGGGAAATTAAAGAGTGATACCGATCTTTCATTATTCAAAGAACGTGCTGGTGGCTTTTTTTTAATACGTAGTCTTTACATGTATGCTTTATGACAGTTGGGTTTTGAAAGAAAGGTGACTTTAAATATATGTTATTGTGAATGATCGCGTGTAAACGCAAAATGTTAAATATATTTTTTTTTAACTTACACGGCATGTAAATTTGGCATCACATATATGCTTATACAATATTTATACAATAAGAGATTACACTGTTTCATTTGCATAATGTTAACCAACTTAAATATATATTCTTTATAGAAAGTTATTTTTGTATGCCTTGATATGCATGTAAATGTATGTAATGTGTGTGAATATGTTCTTGTTTATTGTAACGATTGTAAATAAAAGTGTTAAAACCAAAACAAAACAATAACAGGTCGACTGTTCANCTTAAGAACATCAAAGCGATTCTACTATCTTGGGAAATTAAAGAGTGATACCGATCTTTCATTATTCAAAGAACGTGTTGGTGGCTGATTTTTTAATACGTAGTCTATACATGTATGCTTTATGACAGTTGTGTGTTGAAATAACCTGAATCTTCAGCGATAGTAGTCAGTATGTACTGCAGAGTCCATAGACAACCAACCTGAATCGAACTAATGGAAACCTATTGCAATATGTTTATTATTTTTTAACATAAACAACCTAAACTAGTTGAACAAATTCGATTTAACGGAAACGTTGCAATCACATTTGCATTAACATGTAATTTCAATTAAATAAAGTGGTGGTATAGATAACGTTCACAGTGTATTTATAACTTATGATATTTCACTATCTACTGCTATAAACAGAAGCAAACACGCATATGAAGAGATAAAAATTGAAAGCTCTTTTTACATATTGACATTGAAGATGACATAAGTTGCAATTATAAATTATATTCAAAGAAGTATTAAACAAACGCGTGCAAATCATAAATAAGAAAAAATACACATACTTATGAAAAAATGAAACGTTCATATAATATTATACTATTAAAAAGGCATAATCCACATTGCAAGTAACATTACTTAGGGTGATTATGAAGAGAATAAACTGATGTTCATATTTTGTATTATTTTAAAGGTTTGATTCTGTAATAAAATGATTAATTGGAAAATATAGGCAAATGAAAAATAAGATAACGAATTTGACTTTTAAAGTTGTATATACTTAAAATAAATTACAAAATAAGTGTAAATGAAAAAGAAGAACATCATATTTCACACACAGTACACACATTTTGAAAGACGTGGTGCAATTGTTTTCGATATATGGATAAAACGTATGGAAGCACATAATTTTGCATTTGCAGATACGCACGCTATGAATACATTTAAAGCCCCAATAAACACGAATGTTTAATTTTTATTTCATTGCAACTGCTTAGAAAAATACCCAACTATATAAATTATTCCAAAACATGCGTAAAAATAATGAATATATTTGGAAATATATAATCGATAGATCTAGTTTCTAATATATTTGGATTTACAAATATTGATATGCAACGGACTGGAAGAATCTCAGGAAAAAACATTACCCGATGCAAATGGGCAACAATATTAAAACAGTGGGTTTTAAAAGAAAGGTGACTTTAAATATATGTTATTGTGAATGATCGCGTGTAAACGCAAAATGTTTTTTTTTTTTTTTTTTTTTTTTTTTTANGTACACAAATATCACACAAACACCATTTTTATTAAACACATCTCAGCACAAAATATCTTAAAATCATGGCCATACATTGGTTTTCGGGACTTTCCGATAACCAGTGGTATAAGCTTCTCCCCTGGAAATTGAAAATGGCATTTGGATAGTAACAGACGTTTTACGTGACAAAATGTCCGCTTCCATAATTGCTGAAAGTTTGTTACAAAAGTTGCAATTGGATGCCCGTTGTGCCACCATAAATGATCACTTATCCTTTTATCACCTTCTTATAATAACACACGCTAGCTAATTGTTGATGTTCACACCTTATCAGCGATAAAGATCTATTGATTTTGTTACGTGCTATTACTATGGCGTTATGACTGGGCCGCTAATTGCCACTAATACACATTGTTATTGTTACTTGCACATATTTAATGCAATCAGAAATTTAATCGTCGCTATGTTGTTATTTGTTTTCTTGTAGCGGGCCGCTTTTATCATATCAAAGGCAGTACCCGCAATCAGATTCTTTACCCGCAAAATAGACGCACAAAAGACGCTATGACGTCAATGGTAAAAGACAACAAGGCAGATTGATTTGTGTCTTTACTTTTCGCAACTCGAAACGACTGACTCGTGACCGTTGTTTTGAGTTCAAAAATGGGAGTGAAATATACTGGCCGTTGGCCGTTATGGACGATTGACCGTTATTCCCTAGTGTAGTATAGAGTGATTTTCGTCGGGGGGAGTCCAGACACACCGTTGTCTGTAGTTGACCATTATTTTGAGTTGACCGCTAGGTCAGTTTCGACAGTATACACATAATGTAATAATATATCATTCTATGCACAGTGTGTAAACGTTCCTACAGGTTTTCGGTTCAGAGTTGGATGATGCAGGCATTTGCCGTCCTAATTATTACATAAATGATGACGATGATTTGCATAATGTATACTAGTAATTACGAAGATGAAAAGCAATTGATGGGGATGATGATGCGATGGTAATATCTGTTGATGATACAGTGATACGTAGTATAATTATGATGATTCTGATAATGCTGAAGGTGATTTGGGTACAACATATAAGTAAATAGCTTTTAACTAAACGCATACACAGCTGGATATTGAAACTATTAATCTCGAAATAGATGTTACTATAAAACTAGTACAACGTATGTGGCATCCGCTATATAGAAACCGTATTACACTCACCTTAATATTTACCAAAATAGGAAAAGGACGCCCGTCTGTTTAGTTCCATCGCAGTTTTCGGGGCAAGATCGGAGCGAACCATCATCAGGCGGCCCAGGATACAATCTTGGCCAAGTTTGAATCTGGGTCAAGTGTTTTAAAAACGATGTCACCATATACAATATTAGAACAACCATGCTACCAATCAGGAAGTCAAATTTATAACTCAATGTTTAAGACATTTTCTTTGTCAGAATATAAATCTCTATAATATCATGGCCATATTTGTATGGGGTCACTTGGCAATACAAACTTTGTCACCAGGACAAGTCTTCGATAATTGGTGTCGCTACAAATCATGTGAAGCGAAATGGCCATAATTGCACTGTTGCATAACGTTAATCTTGACTTTTGTAGTGTCATCGCATCATGGTAAGCACACGTTTCACTTTAATTTAAAAGCATTCGTGCTTAGCAAAGAAATGACCCGACCATTATCGATTGCTTCGAATTTAATCTTCCAATTGACCCAGGATGCTGACTTTGAGTTTTGACACTGTACTGACCTACGTGCACATCGCAGGATATCTACGTAGAGACGGATTTGGAGATATCTAGATGGCAGCTGCACTACGTTGAGGTCACTATGTCAAAGGGCAACATTTACCATTAGCTTTTAGCTATTCGTTTTTTATGGTGAACATTTAAATCAGGATATAACAACGACGTATTTTGGCAAGTTTTGGAATTTTGTGTGAGTTATGAGTTTGTGATATTTTTAATTTAACGTCGCAAGGGATGCAAATGTTTGTATGTTAATATTTTAGATATTTGATTCCATGTATTTTTTCAGTTGTCAATCGACCGGGTCTTAACAAGATATACAATATGGTGAAAAATACTTAATAGCAACATAAATAGACAGACATTGACGAAAACACCAATACGGAAACCTCGTCGACAAAAATTAATTCGGATATTGAAAGTCATCGTTTCAGAGTATATGACGTTTCCATGAGTATAATAACAAGCATAGGTAAAATTGAGCTTTTTACACACTGCGGAAAACATCAAACACGCGCGGATTTATGACGTCATATGTTTGATGTTCAGAGCGTGAGTTTGTGTTGTGTATCGTAATATTTTGTGTGTTTTATTTCCTAATCTTTAGTAGTGTGTGTTTTAAATTACGTCACGTCGTGAATGACCGGATTGTGCACAGATATTACTGTACAAATATTTTGTTAACACATCACAGTAACGCTTAATTTTGTGATTTATATTTTTGCCTTTCGAATAGATGGAAATAGTAATTTTCATCAATAGATGGGAAGGACAAGAAGACTTTATGTCAAGACCAGAAAATATGTATTTCATTCACAAATGGGTAACGAGTTCATGTTTACTCATTAATTTCCAAACGATAAAGTTTGGTTGTGTAGTAAACCCTCGGAAAAGTGTTTCAAAACAATTCTCTACTTTAAGCATAATTTTATAACACAGTATTATGAATCGAATAATAGTTATGATAACACTGTTTTACGTGCTACGACTTTATTTGCGCCATGATCACGAGTGGGTCATTTCAACAAACAGTGTGTTTCATTTCAATACATCCTGTTTTGGAAACAAAATTGTGTGCAATATGCTAGTTTTTATTAAACGAATACGCATCTCAAATATATAATATAATAAAATTCAGCGATTCAATTTTCAAAAACTTCGTGTTGGTGTTCAATTTCGTGTGTATCATGTTGTCAAAACGGTTTATACTACATGTGTACATTCATGCAAATATATCACCACTCCAGATATATGTGCAACGGAAATGGTAGATATTGATTATAATGAATATGAAAATTACCATATACAAGCATTTAAATCGACGCAATAATAACGTTCTGGTACATTTGCTTAGACTGCTTTCTGTATGCATCATCGTTAGATTTTATGTAGTAAACCAGCATGTACATTTGTGTACATCAGGTTCGTTCCAAACGTTTGCGAATACATTTGTTATACAAGTAAAACGAGAACAAAAGCTTTCGGTCGAAAAGACTTCATATTGTTCATTCAAGTATTGTCCAATGACGATGTATGAAATATGTTAAGACTGGCTGCAGCTTTAATTGGAACAATGTTCTTTTTTTGTGTTCTTCCTCTGAAAATATTACAACTTCAAACAATATTTCACGTGCAATAAATTTTTATTTTGCTAAATTTGTTAAATATTCGTTTACATTTTCAACAGTACAGATTGAGGTGTTAGCCCATTTCACAAATTCAAAGACCATTTTCGTGTATGACTCAGCAAAAAAAGCTTTCTGTGTAATGTTGATACATCACGTTTTCAACTGAATTCTATAAGTATGCTTCAATGTAGCAGTTTTTGGGCAAATGATTTTAATACCTATATAAGCAATTCACAGTTTCAGATCACGCAAAGTCATGATAACCCGATAATATTAGTTAACGTTAAACATTAAACCGGTCTTTCTATTTAGAAAGTGATCTTCTGTAATGGAAAAAGCGTTCGATTGAAAGTAGCACCTTTTCAAACAGGACATATATTGTTGTTGTTTTTTAAAGAAATTTTGGCTTCTTTTCATTCCAACATAAATTATTATAAAATGACCATTACGGCTGTTAATTACATGTTTATGTGTCCAAACTGAACGACAGTAGACACTAACTGAACAACCCGTCAAAGAGTATGGCAATGTTATTTCTTTCGTGTAACCCTCGGGTCTGTTCCACCGTCGACCAAGTCGGACGCGCTATGTATCTGGCGCCTTCCGTCCATACTAAGCGCCTTCAGCAACTTCCGGTTGAAACCCTTTGGATCGGACACCATTCTGTGGAACAGATTCCGGCGCTCGCACGCGCGACGAAGGTTAACCCTCTGCTGGTCGAAGATAAGGTCGGTGTTGAACAATTCGCGATCAAAAACCTCGTCTTCGCTTTCGGTTTCCGAGAGTTCCAGCGTCTCCATCCGTTCCAGACCGCCTGGCCTCTCAAATTCAAATTTAGACGACATCAGCCCCTCGGCGGCCTCTGTGATTACCTCCCAGGCGTACTTGATGTCCTTTTCGTCGGCGTTTTCAGCGCATATGGCGAACCTGATGACGAAGTTCTCGTTCACCAGAGCCGGTACCATGTGCAGCTTTCTTGACTCGTTTATTTTCTTCAACAGTCTTTGGGTTAGCGCGTTTGGCCCCTGTTAAGACAGTGGCGTGTGGTTAGGCACTATGTTAGTTATATTTATATAAGAACCCAAAGAAACAAGTTGCAGAAACGTGCTGTTTAAATGTACA
>VMBQ01003422.1:43376-55743 GCA_007657795.1 Dreissena rostriformis
TCACTGTGAGTATGTATCATAAATGTCAATAAATTCTTTACAATGATAACTGCATTGTGTTGCCAAAATAATCACTGTGAGTATGTATCATAAATGTCAATAAATTCTTTACAATGATAACTGCATTGTGTTGCCAAAATAATCACTGTGAGTATGCATCATAAATGTCAATAAATTCTTTACAATGATAACTGCATTGTGTTGCCAAAATAATCACTGTGAGTATGCATCATAAATGTCAATAAATTCTTTACAAATAATAACATCAATACTTTCTAATGACTTTAATGGTGACACGATGAACAGGTATGTACACTTATCATCGTTCATACATCCCAATAACTGTCACAACACTTGCCAAATTAGTCGTAATTATGCGTTAGTTAAGTGATATTGGGTCATGTGGCACTTTCGTGCATTCAAAATACCATGTAAAAATAATGGTACAAAGGGTATGATTTAGAAATAAAAAATGGCGGCAAACAGTTGGCTTCCTACTCTGGTATAACTAAATACATGCATATGTGAACATCGGATATATTAACACACAATTAAAATCAATAATATACATGTACATGATAAAAATAATGTATTCTATAATATGAGGTTTGATGATACTCTAGCTGTTTCGTAAAACGCTCTAACTGGTATCGAACTTATGGCTTGTTAACTGTGCGTAGAAATGGCAGAAGACACGTGAAGCACTTTGACTGACTTCTCTATACTGATTTGTAATAAAACCTGTTTAGATTGCATTGCGCAAACATTGCGCAAAAACTTTCCGATTCGTTGGTCAACATGTAAATAAAATAATAGCCAATTACATACGACTTATAAAACAATAAAATTTAATTGATTTTTGTCTGAGATAACAAGATCTATCTTTACACAGTTGTGTTTCTCAGTTCAAACGTTTTTGTTTTTTTGTATTCATTATTTTTTTTAAGAACGTATGTTTAAAACACAAACCAATTTTGAGTATATTTATTAACATAGTCATTTTCAGGAACCGTATTCACCATGGCATTACGCTTGAGAATAAAGTATAGCCTTAGAACAAAGAACGTAAAATACGTCCAGCGTTTGAATATATTCAGTTGACCACTGGTGATATTGTCCTTTACAGAATGTTCTTAATGAAGAATTATATAGATAGAGGCAGTTAATGCCCAGTGTTACTCAAAATTAAAGCAATATTGAATATTCCAATTTTAAGAATAATCTTTATTCTTATACTTAAGTCTAAGAATTATTTGGTGATTACGGGCCCGGGTGTTCAGCAGATTACCGTACCCGCCTCATGTACTTTCGCAGCCCTTCGACGCCGTAACATCGCAACACAAACCACAGCTTCAGGGATCGGAACCTGCAACTCAGTGGGATTCCCCAGTGCTAAAAATATATTCAAGACTCAGNAACCTGCGACTCAGTGGGATTCCCCAGTGCTAAAAATATATATTTAAGACTCAGTGGGATTCCCCAGTGCTATTTTTTTTTCAAAACTCAGTGGGATTCCCGAGTGCTATAAATAGTTTCAAATTCGAGCCTTGTTCTGCGGTTCTGAGAACACTGGGCTTAATGCATGTGTGGAAAGTATTTCCATGGTTAGCCTGTGCAGTCCGCACAGGCTAATCACAGACAACAATCTCCGCCTACAGTGGATGTTTGTTTTGAAGAGACCTCCTTTAAACGAAACAAATCATAAAAGGGGAAGTGTTGTCTCTTATTAGCCTGTGCGGAATGCAAAGGCTAATGTGGGACGACACTTTACACGTTTGTATAATAACCAGTTTTTACAGAACAAGGCTCAATGGCTTTCGCCTGTTTTATATTATGCTGTTGTGGTTCGGTAATAAAGCTGTTGCAATTTTTCAAGCATTGAGGTTACCATAATGGACTTGTGGTTATGACAGGTTCATGGTTTTATATTACATGAACAATTCAATCTGACTTTATTATTATAAGTGTTCGAACACCATCTTTTTAGCGAAAATAATTAGTTCTCTTTTTTTCGCACATCAACATTTTCCCATAACATTAATTAATCCATTTTTTTCGGACGCTCTCATGTTTATCATAGTTCTACTGATTTGGATTATTTCGTTTTCAATTGCTGCAACAGACCATACACGGCAATAATCACGGTATGAAACGTGCAGTGTCTCTAATAATCTGATAAATATGCTGACTTATGTTTATATGTGATATGCCATTTAAAAACACCGAGGTTTTGATATAATTGCTAAATACGTTGCATGTTTTAAACACAGATACTAAACAGGGCATGGTGCATCATTATAGCTCGTATGGGCAGTAATATACAAACTGCGAGAAACCGAGATCCTGGTATTTATCTGTTGAAGTTTTTTGAATGATATGTCCTTGTAAGTAATTGAAAGAAAGCAAGCTTTGACTTGGTTATCTTTTATTATTTTGGTATACAAACCCGAAAATCCAGTTCTTTATCTGAAATAAAAATGGAATGTGATTTATTATTTTATGATGGAGAAACGCACTAACGTATTCCCAACCTACACAAAATAGTTAATTTAGAGAAAGATATTTAAAAAAAAGTAGTAAATAAAGTAAGTTATCCTTTCGAGATAATTTGTTGGTATTGTATGTTTTAACTTTAAGAATCGAACGATAACTCGAGCTCTTAATTGTAAAGCGCATCTAATTGTAAGTCTATGACTGTATGTCACAGAAAAACATAAAGAGATACGTATAACTTGCAAATGCATGTATATTGAAATTGTAAAAAATAAGGCACTATTTGGGGTAGTGGTACGTAACAGAATATCACTCTTACCAATGAAATATACATTTTATAACGTCAAAACCATTCTCAATTTGCAATAAATTGCTTTTTATGTGTTACTTTTACTAACTTACATTCGATTGGTCATTGCCACTACTTCAAGGTACCCCGGGTAAGTATACTATAGAGTTCTCTGTGTACATAAAATATACTTTAAAGTACCCCGTAATATTGCCGGGTGCCTTGAAGCGTATTTAAGCGTACATTCTTCCGTACCCGGGGTATATTGTAGTATACTGATAACCAGGGATACTTTAATGAAGAACCTGAGCCGACAACGACCAATTAAACGTTACTTACCGTCGTGCTCATGTTGTAGGTACACAGGATCCACGTTGAGAGCTGTAGTCAGCAGCTTTCTGTCCTTTACCCTTGGTGAATTAATTATAGTGATATTATGAGGCTATGGTTTATACAATATGTTGGTTTCGTAGTAAACAAATACTATGATATGAATGTATTGATTTCATATATTAAAGGGTCAAATTAAACTCAATATCAAACTCACAGAAACATTCAGAATATGTTGTATAGCTATTTGTACATAACGTCAACAAAACTCAACAATAAATACGAATATTTAATAAGTGGCGTAATGTTAGAACGGATTGTTTGAGGACATGTTAACAAAAAAAGTTTTTATGAAAATTACCACATTGTACAAAAAAATCGTATAACTGCATTCATCGCTACGGAAGAAGATACGCGAACAGCATACACTTACCACATAAGGGAGCAGTCAAAATTTACCAGCATCCATTTGTTGGGATTAAAGTTTATAGAAGAGGCGTTCTGAAAACATAATCACTTGTGTAACGTTATGTTGCAGTTGACGAAGTGACGCAAAGGTGATTTGATTCAAATGTTAAACCATTTTAAAGTTTCAATCGTTGATATATTAAAGAAATAACTTTCGAATCTATTGTTGTTTAATGACCATACAAAGGTCTAAACATAAACCAATTTTAGAAATGCGTACAAGTTAAAAGCATATTCGTTAAACTGTAAAGTTTACTTAAATCGCTAGTCTGACAAGGCACTTAACATCTTTGATAACAGAATCATTGCTTTAACATTGCCTTAATTGATATTCTGCGAATATTAAAACTCTTAAGTATTTGTGTTGGGTCAAAGTCTATTACAGATTTAACATTCTAAGACTGTATGCACACTGGCTCACACGAATCATATTTAGTTGTTTCTTGACCAATATACATCATTATTTCGATTCCAACATAAGAAGTCTTATTAATGCAAAAATTGAAATAGGTATTAAGCCGTGTGCTAGCGTAGCTCAAGCCCAGCCTGCTCATCCGCACAGTCTGGTAAGGAGCTACCTTGGCAACAAATGAGACCACTAAACCTTGCGTGATTATATAGCGGAGATGGTAGCCCCTGGCCAGACTGTGCGGATGCGCAGGCTGGACTGGTGCTACGCTGGCCGCATATGCCTTAAGACCCATTTTCGCGTGACGCGGCTCATATTTTGTTTTGCTGCTGTCGAGATATTGTGCTTTAAGTGTATGTTTATTGATTAGTTACAGGACAATAATTACTTCAGCAGAAAGAAAATCGTATTTAAATTACTTAAAAGTGAAAACCCAATTGTTTTACAGTCTATTTTATAATCTTTACAAGCCACACGGACTCACGTGGACACCAGTGAGAAGATGCTGAAACTCCGGGCAGATCAGCGCGTTCCCAGCGTACGCCGCGTCTATATGGAGCCACACGTTCTCCTTGTCACACACTTCGCCGAGCTCAGCGAGGTTGTCGAAGGAGCAACAGCCCGTAGTGCCGAGTGTGGCGCAAACCTGAATCGTATAATGTCGAATAAAGAGTGCTTCGTACAAAGTGTAAGTATGTACATATGAGTCGTGCTCTGTGAAAACGGGACATAATGCATGTGGGTAAAGTGTCTTCCAAGATTATCCTGTGCCGTCCGCACTGGCTATTTAGAGACGACACTTTACGCACATGCATTAAGCCCCATTTTCTCATAGTTGGGATCATATATATTGTCCCTTTTACTACATACGCGTATGTCTGACATGACAATAAAGTTATGTTCGGTTGCTTTTTTAATACGCATCAATTTAATCGAGAAATCATGTGAAATTATAATCCGTTAATTCTTTAAATGTTGGCGACAAAATTTCAAAGAATGGTCGTAACAATGATGCATATATAACTGCAATATGAATACATAGTAAGTACACATTAGAGCAAGAAAAACACAATACGTATGTACCAACGGATATAATAACTTTGACAATATATAGCACATTTAAGAATTCCACTTACATAAAATGGAATAAGCCCCATTCGTCTGTCTTCCTACAACATGCAAGCGTTTATCTCAATGATGAACTCAGAGTAATAAGTTGCTCAAATCTAATATGATACACATACTATGGTTACACTATTCTTGTACATTTGACTAAATAGTATATCATGTACCTTGTATTAATTGAAAAAAAAAAAACAGAAATAGTAATAAATACATTGAAGTCAAACTACTAAAAAACGTGCATTTTTTAAATGTACTGATACATATGTAGACCCAAAGCACGACATATTAATTTACACAGTAGGGGTTTAAACTTTACAAATAGTCATTTAATATACTTCCATAGCTTGCATTACACCCACCATAACGATTAAAATATATATACATACAAACTTAGTCAACTGCCCTCTGAATGAGTATCCTACCAGACAAGACTACATGTGCATATATGTACATTGTACTTCAAGGGTCCTCTAGAGTGTGTATCCTAGCTGGCATAGGTTCTAACCAAACAAGAATACATGTACATATGAGCCTTGTTCTGAGAAAACGAGGCTTAATGCATTTGCGAAGAGTGTCGTCGACACTTAAGGAACATGCATTAATCCCAGTTTTCTCAGAGCGAGACTTATATACGTACCTCTATGGCCCTCTCGAGTGTGTATCCTCGCAGCGAGAAGTTCTCGTCCACATCAAGTTGCCGCATCTTCACGAGGCCTATCATCCCTGCCTTCTCTACACACGAATGCGCCTATCGGGAATAGCATTGTTTTGGTGTTAAGGGCTTAAATTCCTTAACTTCAGAATTAAGTATGTATCCGTTAATTAATATGTCTTGTTGTTTGGTGTTTTAGTTTCCGATGCAGTATTTGTATGCGATGAATGTCTTAAAAAACCTGTTCAGTACACAAATGTGTGTTATTTGGTTCTGTCGATGATCTTTATTAAAAATAATGCTGTTAAGTACATGTATATCTAACTTAAAACTGTTCACTGAAAAATATTTGTTTATCCTATCTTAACTAGACGTAATAATCGACAATTCTCATAAAATTTAATTTGTTTCAATTCTTGACACGACAACAATTGCTGATTGTTAATCCAACCAAATTGGACTTGCTTCGTTCCAGTCGTTAGGAAATACTAAATGTAGGACCTGTTCTGACCAGGTCTTATAAATGTAGGAACTTATGGTACACCACACATCTGCACCTATTGCTATTGAGTCTCAATTGTAATAACTTTTTCGTTATTAGGATCTTAACAATTGTGTGAATATTGGAACGCCATACAAAGGCAAATCCTAATATAAGTCGTTTTCTGGGAAAACTAGGCTTATTGCCTGTGCGTAAAGCGTCGTCCCACATTAGCATGTGCATTCTTCTATGTTAAAGAACTTCAGGTCTAACCCTTTTTCTGTTATTTATGTATGGACCAATGTATATATTTGTTCAATGTTATTATTTGGAAATAAAATATGTTTAAAGTAATCAGGGACGACACTTTCCGATTTTATGGTATTTAAAGGAAGTTTCTTTTCTAGCGAAAACCTAGTTTAGGCGGTAAGGGTCATCCGAGATTAGCCTGTGCGAACTGCAAAGACTAATCTGGGATGACACTTTACGCACATGCATTATACCGAGTTTTGCCAAAAAGAAGCTCACAATATGTGGCGTGTTCTGAGAAAACCGGGCAAAATGCTTGTGCGTAAAGTGTCATCCCAGATTAGTTTGTGCAGTCCGCACAGGCTAATCCGGGACGACACTTTCCGCCTTAACTAGATTTTCGCTAAGAAGAGACATCATTTAAACCAAAAATTCCATAAAAGCGGAAATTGTCGTCCCTGATTAGCCTGTGCGGACTGCACAAGCTTATCTGGGATGACAATTTACGCACAAGCATTTTGCCCAGTTTTGTCAGAACACGCCACATATAATAAGCATACCTACCAGTTTTGACGAGTAGGCTACTAGTTTGGACAGCACGTAGCCGTCGTCTATGTACGGATAAGGCTTGACAGCCTGAATGACGGCGTGACGTGACGCAAGCAACGTGACGAGTACGCACTCGCTCGCTGAGCCCTTGACAACAGAACACGAAAATGTGATACTGACGCTCGGATGGTCATTGTCGGCTAAGGTACTACTTAAAAGTACCCGCGGGTACTTCTAAGTATACAATAAAGTAACCATGGTACGGAACATACGCTTAAAGGCACCCGGTCATACTCCGGGGTACTTTTGGGTATATTTTCCGTACCCGGTGTACATTTCAGTATACTTAAAGAGTACCCGGGGTAATTTTAAGTAGAACCTGAGCCGACAATGACCAATTGAGCAATACTGAACATACGAACATATGATGCATTGTCGAGTGTTGTTTGCTGTTACCTCGGCGATGCGGCAAATCAAAACATATATTTGAGATGACCAATGCACATTGACGTGCCCTGTTTCACTTCAAGCCTTGCATATTATTGCATCAGAGCGTGTTCTAGAATTGTGGAGAACCGCGAAATAATCTTTGAATCAGCGGGCTGGTCTATTATGATTAATGAAATTAATATATATACAAAGCCCGGAAATATCAATCTGGAAGTGACCGTAATGCACGAATATATTAAAATACCGCGGTACGATGAACATATCTGTTTCCGTACTGGAAGCGATTTAAATCGATTTAATATGCGTACTCATTAATTATACACTTAAGTCTTCATAAACCCCTGCGGAACGTGCACATAAAGTGTAAAACTTAATGCAAATATATTGAAAACATCCGGCGGTATAATGAATGGTAATGTAGTTCACGAGTGCCAGGTTAATGTTGTCGTGTTCTGAGAAAACTGGGCATAATGCTTGTGCGTAAATTGTCATCCCAGATTAGCCTGTGCAGTCCGCACAGGCTAATCCTGGACGACGCTTTCCGCCTTAACTGGATTTTTGCTACAAAAAGACTTCATTTAAACGAAAAATGTCATTAAAGCGGAAATTGTCGTCCCTGATTAGCCTGTGCGGACTACACAGGCTAATCTGGGATGACAATTTACGCACAAGCATTATGCCCAGTTTTCTCAGAACACGACACAATGTTGTCAAGCTATAGCTCGCTATCATAAACCTGACCCTGGCTTGTATGGATACAAATATTCAAGTACATTGTAATTGTAATATACATAATGCAACTCAGCAATTAATTTATCTTTCTAGTGTGCATATTATTTATAGAAGGAAGGTATGCATGGGAAACTTTATTTAAATAAGTAAATGAATGTTTTTTTTGGTAAAAAAATGAAACACATATGTTCTACATAAATGTACGATAACAACTATCTTTATATACAATAAATGTGAAACTTTGAGTTATTAAGTATATACATGTTAGGTATTGTTTGTAAAAAATAAATAAACATGCTTGTTATATATAAATGTTTGATAACAAATATGTATATACACACCCTTCAAGTATGTGGTCATGACCTGCTATTTATGTAACATAAATATATGTATTACTATACGGTGAAAATAAAATTTGTGCACAAAAAAATGTTCAAGTAACGTTATGATTAATTCAAGTTTCAAAGTTTCGTTTTGACTCTGCATTCATAGATACAAGAATCGCCCGCTAACTTACTGTCATTGTGCCATGTATGTCGTGAAACACGTTAACGAACAAACCGCGAATAAACTTTGCAGTTTTATGTCAGCGCGAGCTCTAGCTAGTGGTGGTCGTATGAATTGTCGAATTATATAAGTATATTCTAATACTGTTTAATACGACATAAATGTTTAACAATTGTTCACCAATAAATTGCATGAAATTGAAAAATCAGTTATCCAGTTAGAGATCTCTGTATAAGTGTGCTAATATCTTGACTTTTAACTTTAAGTACGACACACAGTGGTCTTCAAGCGCGTACAGCTTAGATGAAAGCATTTAACAGATCGCCGTAGCGTAATGGATATGGTGTCCGCCTAGCGACCGGAAGTCCACGGGTTTGAGCCCCACTGTGGGAGCGTTCTTTCAAAGACACCAGGTACTGGTTACTAGTCCCACGAAACTGACTCGAGAGCGTTTCAAAAAAGCCTGAGTCTTTCGATGCAATCAAGCTAAAATAAATAGGTTTAAACTAAACAATGTAAGAGGAATTGGAAGGTTTTGGTCGTGTAACAAGTCTTGCCTGTATGACGCCTCCTCCTCGTCCCCCTTCGTGCAGGAACACTGGCGGAAGATTGATCAGCTTGCCTGCGAGACAAAAGGACAAAAAATAACATTATAAGTGTCAATTTATGTTGCCTATTTACTTCACAGCTGTGGTGTATCGAAGTGCCAAACGTGTACGTGTAAACGTTTCCCTTCAAAGAAACTTAAGGAACGCCTGCCAAGAAAACATCAATGTTATATAAAACGTATAATGTCTACCAGAAGTGAGATAATAAATTATTTATAATCGATGAAATGGGCTTTAAACTTTGACACTCGAACAAACATTAAAGGAACCTTTTCACGTTTTGGTAAATTGACTCCTGAGTAAACGTTTACTATAATAATAAAGTTTATAGATTTATTGACCTCTCAAATAGTAATATTGTTAAAAATTTAGCTTTGTATATGTATAAAGCATGGGAAATAAGAAATACTTATCATACATACATGTATAACGATTACGGTAGGATTTTTTGGTATATATTTATGCACCGACTCTCGCTGTATATTGCCTTCTCTAAAATACCCAATATTCTATTTTTTATTTTTTTTGGACAATGAACCGAATTATGTTTGATGTTAATAATTTGAATAACATGTGACTGTGTTTCATATATATTGTATTGACATTACATGTATACGCATGGACTTATTGTATACTGTATTATCAAATAAACGTATACTATGCAAACGTAGACATTTTCTGCTGGGTTCGGAAATAAACGTTAGAAAGACAAAGGTGGTTCGTATATCATAATTAATAGTATGGTTATGTCAATG
Organism: Dreissena rostriformis; assembly: GCA_007657795.1. NCBI lineage: Eukaryota > Metazoa > Mollusca > Bivalvia > Myida > Dreissenidae > Dreissena > Dreissena rostriformis. Next base: position 53,474 of record VMBQ01003422.1, read on the forward strand.
GGCTTGCTTACATTAACTCACATTTACTGTGATCTCTCGAAGTGGCTGGTCTAAATTTTGACTTAAAAAGAAAAAGAAAAAAGAAAATCTGCTTCATGTGCATGTTTTTATTTAGTTGAGTTCCATGCGACGAGATTTTGTTTCCATTTACTTTTAACCAGCGCATAACTATTAATGGGCCGCGCTCTGTGTAAAGGGAGTTCAATGAATGTGCGTAAAGTGTCGTCCCAGATTAGCCTGTGCAGTTCGCACAGGCTAATCAGGGACGACATTTTCCGCCTCAACTTGGTTTTTGTTAAGAAGAGACTTTCTTTAAACGAAAAATACCATAAAAGCGGAAAGTGTCGTCCCTGATTAGCCGGTGCGGACTGTACAGGCTAATCTGGGGCGACACTTTACGCACATGCATNTTAATATGTCTTGTTGTTTGGTGTTTTAGTTTCCGATGAAGTATTTGTATGCGATGAATGTCTTAAAAAACTGTTCAGTACACAAATGTGTGTTATTTTGTTCTGTCGATGATCTTTATTCAAAATAATGCTGTTAAGTACATTTATATCTAACTTAAAACTGTTCACTGAAAAATATTTGTTTATCCTATCTTAACTAGACGTCATAATCGACAATTCTCATAAAATTTTATTTGTTTCAATTCTTGACACGACAACAATTGCTGATTGTTAATCTAACCAAATTGGACTTGCTTCGTTCCAGTCGTAAGGAAATTCTAAATGTAGGACCTGTTCTGACCAGGTCTTATAAATGTAGGACCTTATGGTACGCCACACGTCTGCACCTATTGCTATTGAGTCTCAATTCTAAAGCGTCGTCCCACATTAGCCTGTGCATTCTTTTTCTGCTATGTATGAATGGACCAATGTATATATTTGTCCAATGTCATTATTTGGAAATAAAATAAAATATGTTGAAAGTAATCAGGGACGACACTTTCCGATTTTATGGTATTTAAAGGAAGTCTCTTTTTAGCGAAAACCTAGTTTAGGCGGTAAGGGTCATCCGAGATTAGCCTGTGCGAACTGCAAAGACTAATATGGGATGACACTTTACGCACATGCATTATGCCGAGTTTTGCCAAAAAGAGGCTTACGGTATATACTAAGCATACCTACCAGTTTGGACGAGTAGGCCACTAGTTTGGACAGCACGTAGCCGTCATCTATGTACGGATACGGCTTGACGGCCTGTATGACGGCGTGACGTGACGCAAGCAACGTAACGAGTACGCACTCGCTCGCTGAGCCCTTGACAACAGAACACGAAAATGTGATACTGACGCTCGGATGGTCATTGTAGGCTAAGGTACTACTTAAAAGTACCCTTCTAAGTATACAATAAAGTAACAGTGGTACGGAACATACGCTAAAAGGCACCCGGTCATACTCCGGGGTACTTTTGGGTATATTTTCCGTACCCGGGGTACATTTCAGTATAATTAAAGAGTACCCGGGGTAATTTTAAGTAGTACCTGAGCCGACAATGACCAATTGAGCGATACTGAACATACGAACATATGATGCATTGTCGAGTGTTGTTTGCTGTTACCTCGGCGATGCGGCAAATCAAAACATATATTTGAGATGACCAATGCACATTGACGGGCCCTGTTTCACTTCAAGCCTTCCATATTATTGCATCAGAGCATGTTCTAGAATTGTGGAGAACCGCGAAATAATCTTTGAATCAGCGGGCTGGTCTATTATGATTAATTAAACTAATATATATACAAAGCCCGGAAATATAAATCTGGAAGTGACCGTAATGCACGAATATATTAAAATACCGCGGTACGATGAACATATCTGTTTCCGTACAGGAAGCGATTTAAATCGATTTAATATGCGTACTCATTAATTATACACTTAAGTCATCATAAACCCCTGCGAAACGTGCACGTAAAGTGTAAAACTTAATGCAAATATATTGAAAACATCCGGCGGTATAATGAATGGTTATGTAGTTCACGAGTGCCAGGTTAATGTTGTCGTGTTCTGAGAAAACTGGGCATAATGCTTGTGCGTAAATTGTCATCCCATATTAGCATGTGCAGTCCGCACAGGCTAATCCTGGACGACACTTTCCAACTTAACTGGATTTTTGCTAAGAAGAGACTTCATTTAAACAAAAAATGTCATCAAAGCGGAAATTGTCGTCCCTGATTAGCCTGTGCGGACTGCACAGGCTAATCTGGGATAAAAATTTACGCACAAGCATTATGCCCAGTTTTCTCAGAACACGACACAATTAACCTG
>VMBQ01003422.1:59414-105263 GCA_007657795.1 Dreissena rostriformis
TCAATGGTTTATGTATGGAATATACACAATCAATGGTTTATGTATGGAATATACACAATCAATGGTTTATGTATGGAATATTCACAGTCAATGGTTTATGTATGGAATATACACAGTCAATGGTTTATATATGGAATATACACAGTCAATGGTTTATATATGGAATATACACAGTCAATTGTTTATGTATGGAATATACACAATCAATGGTTAATGTATGGAATATACACAATCAATGGTTTATGTATGGAATATACACAGTCAGGGGCTTACGTATGGAATATACACAGTCAATGGTTTATGTATGGAATATACACAATCAATGGTTTATATATGGAATATACACAGTCAATGGTTTATGTATGGAATATACACAATCAATGGTTTATGTATGGAATATACACAATCAATGGTTTATGTATGGAATATACACAGTCAGGGGCTTATGTATGGAATATACACAGTCAATGGTTTATTAATGGGATATACACAGTCGGGGGTTTATGTATGGAATATACAAAGTCAATGGTTTATGTATGGGATAAACAAAGTCAATGGTTTATGTATGGGATATACACAGTCAATGCTATATGTATGGAATATACACAGTCAATGGTTTATGTCTGGGATAAAACACAGTCAATGGTTTATGTATGATATATACACAGTCAATGCTATATGTATGGAAGATACACAATCAATGGTTTATGTATGGAATATACACAGTAAATGGTTTCTGTATGGGATATACACAGTCACGGGTTTATGTTTGGGATATACACAGTCAATGGTTTATGTATGAGATATACACAGTCAGTGGTTTATGTATGGGATATACAGAGTCAATGGTTTATGTATGGAATATACACAATCAATGGTTTATGTATGGAATATACACAGTCAATGGTTTATGTATGGGATATACACAGTCAGGGGTTTATGTATGGGATATACACAGTCAATGGTTTATGTATGGGATATACATAGTCAATGTTTTATGTATGGGATATACATAGTCAATGGTTTATGTATGGGATATACACAGTGAATGGTTTATGTATGGGATATACATAGTCAATGGTTTATGTATGAGATATACACAGTCAGTGGTTTATGTATGGGATATACATAGTCAATGGTTTATGTATGGGATATAAATAGTAATTGGTTTATGTATGGGATATTCATAGTCAATGGTTTATGTATGGGATATACACAGTCAGTGGTTTATGTATGGGATATACATAGTCAGTGGTTTATGTATGGAATATACACAGTCAATGGTTTATGTATGGGATAAACACAGTCGATGGTTAATGTGTGGGATATACACAGTCGATGGTGGGGTATGCACATTTTGGGGTTTATGTATGGGATATACACAGTCAGGGGTTTATGTATGGGATATGCACAGTCGATGGTTTTTGTATGGGGTATGCGCAGTCAATTGTTTATGTATGGGATATACAAATTAATGGTTTATATATGGGATATGCACAGTCAATGGTTTATGTATCGGGTATGGACATTCAATGGTTTATGTATGGGATATGCATAAACAATGGTTAATGTATGGGATATACACAGTCAATGGTTTATGCATGGGATATACACAGTCAGGGGTTTATGTATGGGGTATACACAGTCAGGGGTTTATGTATGGGATATACACAGTCAGGGGTTTATGTATGGGATAAACACAGTCGATGGTTAATGTGTGGGATATACACAGTCGATGGTGGGGTATGCACATTTTTGGGTTTATGTATGGGATATACACAGTCAGGGGTTTATGTATGGGATATGCACAGTCGATGGTTTTTGTATGGGGTATGCGCAGTCAATTGTTTATGTATGGGATATACAAATTAATGGTTTATATATGGGATATGCACAGTCAATGGTTTATGTATCGGGTATGGACATTCAATGGTTTATGTATGGGATATGCATAAACAATGGTTAATGTATGGGATATNGTTACCTGAAAGGTAGAAACCAAACGCCTTGAAGTGGTTAGCTCCCTTTGATGTTAAACTGTGACCACTGCAGTCAGAGGTACACAATCCTTTCAGATCTGGAAGAATTTTTAATTTGAGTCGTGCTCTGATAAAGAGGGGGTTTATCAGGGAGGACACGTTCCACTTGTAAATATAATTGCATTTTTAGTTTAAAGAAAGTCTCTTCTTAGCAGGGCTGTTTTTTTTTTAATCGTGTGAAAGAAAATTATACAAAGGAATAGAAAACATCTAATTAAGCAATACAAAATTAACGTTATATTTTGAGTCAATGATCAGAATGCGGTTTCAAATGAATGGGTTTTATTTAGAGATGTGCTGGGAACCTCTTATCGGATGTTGGGTAGAATATTGTTTCTAGTAATGTTTGATGAATACTTTAGTCAGGTGGCCAAATTCATCTCTAATAAAAAAAATGATAATTTTTGATCAATTTAATTAGATTTATAACACCATATTGACCAATTTATTTAGCATGATCGCGATGATAACCGATACTTTTAATAATCGAATTCAATAGTAATATCCGGCAAACCACGGAAACAGGTCTGCTCGAAGAACGCGCGTATACATATCTCAAATATGTACGGACGATACGCGTGTTGTCGGTTGTCTTGTATGTCTTTATTTCATTGCTATGCTTCTTTTGTATTTCAACTCTGTATCTATAGTTATATGATCAATAATATCTAATATTACGAAATAAGCCTCGAAAACTGGCGCAACACCCCGTAATTGATTTGAGTGTGTTGCAGCTAAGAAATTAGCAGAACAACGGCATTCATTATCTTTGATCTGATTTATATAATTGAGTATCTTTCACCAACATCTACCAAAATCAACGCCTTTTATCTTTAAAAAAAAAGATATTTATGCTTATGTTTAAATCATATACATATTGTAGCGAGCCCTTATGTTCTTATTGGTCATTTATGTAATGTTTCTACTTTGTTTGCCTGAAAATCGGATTGCAACGGGTAAAGTTCTGAAACAGCAAAATCAACTGTGTTTTTTTTAATATTTGCTTTAGCTCTGACATGGCAAAGACATTTTACTTGAGCCTAACATGTCAACTTGTAACCGTTTTGTTGTAAACCGACCTCAATAAAAAAACACGTTATTGTAAATTCTGTTCAACCGACCATCGTCCGTGGGAAAAAGTAATGTTCACCGTCACATGAAATCGTTCTTTTAAATAATTTACTGCTATCAGCTCGTTCAAATCAATGAAAGATTGAGTCCGTGCATATTGAACAGAGTACTCGCTTCGGTGGATTTATTGTGTGAACGCTATACATAGATTTGCAATAGCCTAATTTATAAAAGCGTATGTATGAACTAATGATTTAAGCAAGCCCAAAATTGTGACAATATATTTTATTAGCAATAATAATAATTGGGATTGGGAAATCATATACGTAAATCATATGTTTTGTACAGGAAACTTTTGCTTTCCATGAATGAATCGTTTGTTCTTTCAACCGTTTTTACGGTCACGGCTTAAAACCCTTTAACTAAACTATTGCGATGTTTTTTTTACGGAAAACCGTAAGTGCCATCGTGGTTACGCATTAAAATCCAGAGGGCGAGAATGCGAGAACGCGAGAGTACGATAACGAGAGTGCGAGAATAGGATGACGAGAGTGCGAGAATACGATGACGAAAATGCGAGAACGCGATGGCGAGAATGCGAGAACGCGAGAGTACGATGACGAGAGTGCGAGAATACGATGACGAGAGTGCGAGAATACGATGACGAGAGTGCGAGAACGCGATGGCGAGAATGCGAGAACGCGAGAGAACGATGACGAGAATGCGACAATACGNCGCCCTGCCCACATAGGTCACACCCACCCAAAATTGCCTTTACTATAACTTCTTCATTTCTACACCAATTCACTTCTAATTGATACTGAACTTCTCTATGACAATACGGTCAATCTCGACTATGCATGGCCCCATTACCAACCCTGGGGCACACCTAGGTCAAACATTCGGTGTGGGGATACGCGTCGGCCTCTGCCGCGCCATTTCTAGTTATTATTAATATTATTATTGTTATGATTTTATTTTATTTATTTTATCATTATCATTATTATTCGTATTGCCCTTATTGTTCTAGAGGTATAATAATACGGGACTGTAATGTGTCAGTAAAAAGAGAAATTTGTATAGACCTTATGGAAAAAAACAACATATTTTACAGCAGCAAACACAGTGCTTATACAAATTAAGTATTAAGTATTAACTTGAAGTCTTTATCGTGAAAACCTGTAGCAACTTATCATCAAAAACGCTTGCGAATATACATATATATAAAAAAAAGTAAGGTAAATACATTAAATATTAAACATGTAAAAGTATTATTTAGGGTATAACTCGAAACGTGATTTGGCGCAGGGAATGCAACAAAAAACATACTCTGAAAATATCCCGATCTTTGCTTTAAAAGGGATATTTAACTTCCAAATAAACAGTTAATCATCATGTAAATGAACATTGCATGGAAGTCCGGACGTTCGTTCCCATGTTATATTCACATACCGGGCATCATTTTTTCCATTCCGTGTGAATGGAATAAAACATGAGAATTTGATATGGTGTTATTTACTTAACTTGTTATAATGATTTTATGCATAAGATGTTAAAGACATTATTACAATTGTTAACGACATTTTATGACTTATGAAAATGCACAAACGGCGATTTGAAAATATTGAAAATACGAAAAAGACCTCTTCAAAACATTGATACATAACACAACGGAGATCTACTTGAATAAACTAATGTCATTGAAAAAGTGGCACAATAACGTACCATCAACAATACAACAATACATTTAGGCACATGACATGAAAGCATCATACGATGTTGTTAATTTAATTTAAAAAATAAATATATACTCATTAGTTGATGAATAATATGAATATACAACCAAACTGACTGATTTTCCGTATATATATTCGATTGCTGAAAACATAAATAAAGTTATAAATTTTTATAGGCTTCTATCGCTTTGTTAGTACCCTTATTTTTTCTATACAAATTCGGGATTTTAACGTACCAGTGAAGAGATAAATGTGTATAAATCTTATGGAACACAACTATTTTACACAAGTACCCCACACTCAAAGAATGTTTATAAACATTTTAGTAATAACTTAATTATGAAAATTTGTAGCAACTTATCATAAGACAACCCTTTCGACTATTAGTAATAAAGAACGAAAGATAAATATATAAATATTATATAATACATTATTAAAATATTATATAGGTTATAACTCGAACGTGAATTTAGGTCGGGAATAAAAAATACATACAACCTAAAAACACTCCGCACTGCGCTTTTAAGGTGAACATTTATTTCATTGTTACTTTTTTCCAAAACGAAACAAAAACAGACAGAAATAATATATATATTTAAAAATCAAACACATGAAAAATGCGTTTACCTTTCATAGACATTGAAGACAATTCATTAATTCCAAAATCCCTCCAATAAACTGCATCAAACGCTACTGATCATATGGTAATGCCAAATACCAAACGGTGTCTGGATATATATTCTGCAAACAACTACCCCCACGTGCAATCCCTTCCCAATACGGCCACTTTACATCCCGGACAAGAGCTTTATTTCCGACGATATCCACTTCCTTTCACTGCCAAGCCAAGAACAGACAAGTGACCTGAGTTTGACAGGAAGTCAAATCGAGCGCGCGCAAACTCCGAGGTAAACGTAATCCCGCGGAAAATCTCGCATCTGATTGGATAATTTAGTCGTCTGCTCCTGAATTTTATAATTGGCACTGGGAAAGTTGATGTCAATCCCCGATGTCGTTGAGTTATCAATGAATAAACCTATTTCAAATATAGCATCGCGATTAATTCTTGATTAAGGATGACGCGCTGGAGATGAAGTGAAAATGCTCGTCTGCTTTCTCGAAGTCGAACGTTCTGATGCAGACGATATTTGTTGGTATCGGTAGATTATCAATTTTAATTCAATGGTTTAATTATTGTATATGCTAATGAGAGAATAAAAATAACAAGTGATGTGTTTGAGAAACACTATGTCCCTTTTTGAGCGATTTTGACCCATATATTTGACCTTTGACCTTGAAGTATGACCTTGACATTTCACCACTCCAAATGTGCAGCTCCATGAGATACACATGCATGCCAAATATCAAGTTGCTATCTTCAATATTGCAAACGTAATGGCCAATGTTAAAGTTTGTGCAAACAAACAAACAAACCAACAAACAAACAGACAGGGCAAAAACAATATGTCCCCCAGTATAGACTGGGTGACATAAGCTGCTTTAGAACAACAAATTATCTCTTTATTTAAATGCGTTTTCCATCTTTTGTTTACATTTGCATTGTGTTAAACTTTACTTCATTTCACAGGGAACCAGTGAAAACTATCGATATGTTTCCCTGTTTGAAACAGTAAATTATTGTGTTTAAACCACTGTTATTCCCATATGAGCTCAAAAAAGCATTACATACATAAGCATGTATGCAAGCTGACTACAACTCTCAAGATTGTATCTATGCGTAACAGCTGACATTAGATTCCCGCGGACTTGTTCAGTAAGTAGTTAGTATACATTACAAACGACTGTCTTTCAAACCACTGAGTTTTAAATTTGAAATATACAAAAATGCCTAAAACGAGAATTACAATTTTTACAATTTTCCATCTAAAACAAATGGAATCGAGTGGCTGTTGCATAAAGTCAATGATCTTCATTAAAGGGACCTTTTCACAGATTTTTGGCATGAATTGAAGTTTGCCATTAAATGCTTTAAATTGGATAAATGTAAACATTGGAACTCAATAGCTCGTTAAAAAAAAAAGAATAAAATTAAAGAAAGACAAAACAGTTATCCTCAACAGGGCTCGAACCACTGACCCTTTGAGTAAAAGTCTAACACTTAAACCACTCGGCCATCCGTGCTCGTACAGTTAGTGTTTTATTTTATTCAATATATAAGCAATCCTCGTAATGTCACAAAATATAACGATAACATCAGAACTCTTAAAATTATTCAATCGTTTCGCGTTTGTAACGCTTTATAATTGTAAGGTTTTTAAATCGTCAAAAGATGCATATAATGGATATGTTAGAGCATTGTAAATGTTCAGTATTACCGATTCCTCGCAAATATCATAACTACAACGAAAATGTTCAAATATGAAACCATTTTATTTTCAATTTTGTCAATTTACCAAAACGTGAAAAGGTCCCTTAATAGTAAGAGAAGTGTTCGTGAAACATTGGTGGGAACGAGGATTACAGTGCACTATCAATAACCAGGGACCTATACAGGTCCCTGCAATAACAAGTGCGTCTTATTCAACTCTATAATCCGGATTTGTAGTAATCAATCAGTCTTTGAATAATTGACGCAAATATGTATGGGCTTAATTAAACATTATTTTAATACTTTTTCAATTTGTGTGTATGTCTTTTGGTATGAGCTACCCAATAAAGGATCAAATGAATTTAATTAATATCCCATATGTATCGAGTAAAAAATACTTTCTTTACAAGTTAAGTTGGATTGATAAGAAACTTCAAAATGATTTCGGTTTAGATTATAGACTTAAATGAATAACACTTGTATGTATATATCTTACCAGTCTGGGAATGAATCAAAATTCAATGGCTCAAATTACATTATGTATCACTTATGTTTCAAGCATATATCAATAATCGATTAAAATTGAGTAATATTTTAATTCACACGAAACTGATTAAGACAATTTTTAAATCATTAGTCGGTATTTCACCGGGTTTGTATCTTGTTTGAGTATGTAAACACCAAGCAACATTAACCAACCAGACTATTGCCAAGCAATGATTTCCTTTACCGGCTCCACCATTGTCAGATTTTTTAAATATATATTTGTTGCCATAGCAACCAGAATTTTTGACGTTGGAACAAAATGAAATGACGTGCATAATCTCCATATTGTCATCGGTCCATGTTTTTAGTTTCATGAAAAAATATGAAGAACTTTTAAAGTTATCGCAGGATCCAGAAAAGTGTGACAGACAGACTGACAGACTGACTGACGGACAGAGCGCAAACCATAAGTCCCCTCCGGTGAAACCGGTAGGGGACAATAAGCGTGCATTGGACAGAGTTTAAAGGACTTGGGATATCCAACTTCATTTGAATCTGGGGTACTTCACTATGGCATACCTTCTTGGTCAACACGTTTATAGGAACGTCACAAAGTATTTAGATGCAATCAATAGGTGTTAAAGCTTTTAAGTTACTACAACTACATTTTCATAACGTGATGCGTTAATGTTAAAATGGCAGCAATAACAATTTATAACACAAGTCACGCACGCACGCACGCACGCGCACGCGCACGCACACACACACACACACACACACACACACACACACACACATTGTTGAATTATTGCTTGTCCTATTTTTTATTTTAATAAGAATTTTTCAATTATTTTCAAATTACAGAAATCTATTTACATGTTCATATAATTATGTGTTATACTGCTTAATATCGCCGGTCCCGGTAAAAAATATAAAAGCGCTCTATACCTCGACACTGCAGTGCGTTATCTTTTAGCATTAAACTATGGTGTAATAATGTTAAGTATGTCTGAAGTCAGTTGAATTATAATTTGAAAATAAAATTATAAAAGGATAATATAACTTGACAGACTACCGAACACAAACACATTGCTATTTTAACTCGCGATGTTCCGGTAAGAGTTAAACTCTGTAGATTCAAATTTTATCTGATAATTAATTTAAAACATGTATTATCCTAAAAAATCGAAAGTACGTTTAAATACAAGAGGGCCATGCTGGCAATATATCAATGTACTGACTTTGCATTCTGATACAAGAGTGATCTTAGCTAAGAGTATTTTTAATAGTACCATAAGGGAGAAACTTATTACCCCTTGAGCGGGCACATTTTTACCATAGTCAATATTTGAATATACTTGGTTGAAGATCGTTATAAGATGTTACATATAAAATGCTTAACCTCTGAGCCTTGTGGTTTCAGAGGAGATATTAAAAGCCAGTTTTAGTCTTTATATACCACGTGACTTCTGGTGCATTGTCAGTTTTGATTCAAGGAGCATAACTGGGAAAGCTTTGTACAAAACCTGTTTATAATACAAAAATAGCTTTATTGTTTGAAACCATATTTTCAAAATTTTTATTATATCCATATTAGGATAACACGTTCCCCCATGGCAGGTCCAATTTTGAATCTAGGTTCTAATCAACAGATTTGTAAAAGGAGCAACATGTGATATTACACACACACTTATGGTCCTCGTGGTTTCAGAGAATTGAAAAGTTACGAGTAACCCCCAGGATGTAGCAAATGTTAAGCCCAGTGGCATGGTTTGAAATAACGAGTTTTGTTTGCGTATTTGGTTGAGGATAACTTCACCTTGCTTCATAGCAAACACCACACCTCTGGGCCTTGCTGTTTTCGAAAAGATTTTAGATCACTTGATACATATATATGAGGAAATCTAGCAACCCCTATGGCGGGATTATTTTGACCTTAAGGGCATGATTTGAAAGAAAAACTTGGTAGAGGGCACCTATTCGATGTTATTTAGCAAATACCAAACCCATGGGCCTTGTTGTTCAAATGAGATTTTAAAATTGTTTACTTTAAACATATCAGAGGAACAATTTACCCCTATATCGAGGTCAATTTTGACCCAGGAGCATGATATGAACAAGTTGCCAGAGGACCAATTAACACTATTACATAACAGACACCAGGCCTCTAGGTCTTGCGTTTTCAGGACAGAAATGTTTTATTTCACTATATACATATAGGGAAACAAATTACCGCCATGGTGGGCCAATTTTGACTCCAGTAGCATGTTTGGAAGAAACTTGGCAGGGGTAACTATTCGATCTTACATAACAAATAAAAATATATGGGCCTTTCGGTTTCAGAGATTTGATAAAATTCACTATACGAATGTAAGAGAATACAAGGAATGTAAGTTGCCCATAGGGTGGGCAGATTTTGATCGCAGTGGTATGATTTAAACAACCATACTATAATAGATAATTATTAGATCTAAATTAGGTAAAGCTGCTTAAAGAAGAAAGTATAAATATACAAAGAAATGCAAACAGTGTATTATATCTGAATATATACAAGTGATTTTTATTTCAAAACATAATATGGTTCTAACAGGTATCCGAAAAAATAATTTAATCCACACAATGTACTACGAAGACCCTGTTTACATCCTTCCATAGAAATAGTTAAAATTCATCTCTCTCTGAGAGGTCCTATTCTTCTAGATTAACGTACACATGTAAGATAACCAGCAAAATACAAAGTTCTTTTTGCCACACCTGTGCGCCAAGAGGGAAATCACTATAAAAAAAATAGTTATTTTCACATGACGAATTTAATAAGACTGTTTAACTCTACAAAATTAATGTTGTGGTAAATCCGAATCAAATTATTACAGTTTCAATCTGATCCATGTTGATTTCGATATCAGAATATTATCATATGAGTGTCAAAGTCAATATATACTGCATCATTTCAGAAAAACAACACTTTTACATCAACATTCTTTTAAGCAATAATATTCTTGTAAAATGGCACTTTTATTTAATTGTATAACATTTATATTGTCAAAGCCATAGGGCAACTACATACTTGCTTACTAACAAAATTCCGGAACTTGTTTACTAAAAATAATATAAATTTACATGTATGAAATAACAACTTGTGTCAGATCCTATAACTCCACACATGACAAACTATACAACCAACATCTGTCTAAACGTTTACATTTACACAACCACAAATTAATATTACACAAGGCAACATACATGTACATATCAGCCGTAGCTCAATGGCTACATTGATCATTGATATTACGTAAAATGATGTACGCAAAAGATAAAATAAAACAGTTTTCATATAAGCAAGTAAATCATTTAATAAATTAAAAATTAAGTTTGTATATATATATATATATATATTACGGCTTAACCGTTTTAAAACAAAATCAATATGATACGTTTTAATCTCGTCAAAGATTAATCAATCGTTAGAAGACGAACTTGTAAAAATAAGTATTGTGTAATGAAAGAATATCATGTGTATACTGGCGTGTGCATTAATTTTAAGTGCTTGCCAAAAACAACATTGGCAATATTTGGCCTTAATTTCGCTACTTATTTTTCGTTCGTCTGAAACGAAGTGCATTNGAGGGAAATCACTATAAACAAATAGTTATTTCCACATGACGAATTTAATAAGACTGTTTAACTCTACAAATGTTGTGGTAAATCCGAATCAAATTATTACAGTTTCAATCTGATATATGTTGATTTCGATATCAGAATATTATCATATGAGTGTCAAAGTCAATATAAACGGCATCATTTCAGAAAAACAACACTTCTACATCGATTAAGTATCAACATTCTTTTAAGCAATAATATTCTTGTAAAATGACACTTTTATTTTATTGTATAACATTTATTTTGTCAAAGCCATAGGGCAACTACTTGCTTACTAACAAAATTCCGGAACATGTTTACTAAAAATAATATAAATTTACATGTAATGAAATTACAACTTGTGTCAGATCCTATAACTCCACACATTACAAACTATACAACCAAAATCTGCCTAAACGTTTACACAAGCACTAATTAATATTACACAAGGCAACATACATGTACATATCAGCCGTAGCCCAATGGCTACATTGATCATTGATATTACGTAAAATGATGTACGCAAAAGATAAAAAAAAACAGTTTTCATATAAGCAAGTAAATCATTTAATAAACTAAAATTTGAGCCCGTAACTTGGATATATGTCCTTCGCCCTGATAATGTTTGACGCCTCAAGTGTCAATTTAGATGAAATATCTATAACAACATTATGCCCTTTATAAAAAAAACGTTTTATTTTGAACATTCTGTTTCTACAATAAAAGCATAAGATGATTATGATTTCCAGAAAATAAGATTTTAATATGTTTCATAAACTCAGTAAACAACCATAATGTATATGTAGAAAAAAAGTAGTAATAACTATATTAATTCTTATAATTTTCTGTTTTTCCGGTTTTCTTTTTTAATTGTAAAAAAATCAGAAAATTTCTTAAAACTATCCTGTACGTTTTTAGGTTTCTTTACGAAAGAAAAAAAAACACACAATATTGTGCTATTGGTAATCGTTTTATTTTTCACTCTAAAGAGTATATCAAGAAAACTTAACTTGAACACGGCAAGAAACTGGGTATTTTAGCGATTAATTGTGTACAGCAAAAACATGACTTGCAAATACATATGCTGTCTAGGATAAATTGAAAAAAATGGCCATTTTTTTTCAAGTTATATATCTTTTATTCACCTCCATACAATACAATTTGTATTGATAGTTAACATGTTAATTAATAAGTACAAAACTAGAGCTCCTTAAACAATTCATTCAAATTGCTCGACATTTTACTGATATTGCTTTAATAGAGGTAGATGAAATCCATGCATAAAAATGTACAGACACATACTCACCTTTTCACAAACACACATTAAATAATATGATACAAACGGAAATGGGGCTTTCAACCAATATACCTTAATCAATCATAGATAAATCAAATGATCATGGTATAAGATATTTAAGGCAAAAAAAAAATATGATAAAATTATGATATAATATTGGTCTACAATTATGTAGTTCCTTTTCTTGACATTTATCATTAACTTGAATATCCCATGCTGAGCCAAGCATGATTATTCTTCTGCCCCCTTGAGTGTAATACAATTTGTTTGACAAGATTCAGTATATTTTTGTACATTATGTGACCTTAAAAATTCAAAATCATAATGTCCAATTCTCTTTGCAAAATTGCAATCCCAGAATATATGTAATATAGTTTCCCCATTTTCATTACAAAAAAATAAAAATAAAAAATATTTACAAGTTTGTTTGTTATAATATAAGTAGGATTTTTTGCCCTTTTAAACAGTATTTCAGTCATATTAAAGCGGTCAGTTTACCAACTCACAATTTCCTAATGATAGCTGGTTTACCAGTACTAGGTGCACACACTTAATGCCAGTAACAAGTTATGTAGCCAGGATCAAGCCTGCAATCATCCGCTTTGTAGTCCAGAACTCTACCAATCTAGCCGGTCCCGTCTTGGTTCCAAATATTCTGTGAACAATTCTTGTCTGGAACCACTGAGCTTATGATGCAGTTCTATATATATTTAAAACAAGTGTATGTACTTTTGTCCGTTATATTGTATTGAAAAGTAAATTCCATTTTGAACTGCAAGTGGGTTCATCTGTATTATAAATGAAACATTCATAAACAATGTTGTTTTGATTATACATCAATTATATGTAAATCAGTCAAATGATGTAAATTGACATTTCATGCTATTGTTTTTTAGCTCACCATGAGCACTTTGTGCTCAGGTGACATAAAAACACTTAAAACTTTTCAAGAAGTACATTATGAAAATATTACTAGAACTGACTGGAAAGCCTGAATATATCCACACCTGCCTGTAAAGGAGAGTAAATAAAAGCCAAGTAAAGAGTATTACTCATTAACAAACACAAAATTGCATATCACTTTATGATTATTGGTCCAAAAGCTCTTCGGCATTTTGTGTAGAACATTCTATAAACTAATATTTAAAAAAATCAATTCAAGGAATCAAAACAACAATTTAAAACCTTGTTAAGAAATATTAAGCATAGGTATAGAATTTGTCAAAAACAACAACAACAAATCTGTATTACTTACAACATATTTGTATAGACACATCAAAGAATGTTAGCATGTAGGCTACACTATTGTTCATATTATAATATGAGCCGCACTTTGGGACAATGAGGTTTAATGCATGTCCATAAAGTGTTGTAAAGCCACTTTCCGCCTAAACTTGATTTTAGCTAATATGTGACTTCCTATAAACAAAAAATTCAATACAAGTGGTAAGTTTCGTCTCTGATTTGCCTGTACAGATGCGCAGGCAAATCTGGGAAGATACTTTAACCCTTTGAGCGCTGGAACCGGATTTTGAAGGTCTTTGCAAACAGTTTGGATCCAGATGAGACGCCACAGAACGTGGCGTCTCATCAGGATCCAAACTGTTTGCTATTTTGATAGTATTCTTTGAAAAAAAATGGAAGAAAATGCTTATTTTAAAAATTCAGCAGACGACATTTTAGCAGACGACAAATTTCCCAGCATGCAAAGGGTTAAGCAATTGCAAAAAACATGGTTTTCTTAGAGCGAGGCTCAGATCATTTATTGCTTATGATGTACACACTGTAAGGTAAGGTATAAAACACCAAACTGGGAATAGTTTTTATCTATTTAAAAAATTTCAAGCTTAAAAACTCAACTCAGATAATTTGAATAATACATGCATGTCTTCACACTAAAATATTTAAAAAATATACAAGGTACATCTTCTAAAAGCAACATAATTTGAATGTAGAACAAAATAAACAAAATTATTTATCATTTTGGTTAAAAAAGGACATATAACCTATTGGTCAAGAAAATGTAAATCACTGAAACACATGTGTAGTAAATATCCAAGTATGGAAATGTTTACTAGAGCTTCCAAGTAAACAGAGTTCTGAACAACCAATCAAAAGACAGAAATAGTGTGCATTAAGACCATGATCTCAATGATTGAGCATTCCAATTAATAGGTGATATCAAGTCATTTAATTGGATCAAAGTCTACATTATATTCAAATTACAATTTCAGCACATTTTTGTTTGTACCATGTTATAACTTCTCTCTAGTAAACATATCATTTCCAATATAATCTTGTACAGAGAGAACATCATTTTTCATACACACCACTACTACAAGTACATCATTTTTCATTCAAACCTATGCAATAAAACATGTGCATAAAAAACACAAACAGAATACATAACACTCAAAGATTCATTTAAGACCAAAACATGGCCTTCATTTAAAAGGGGTTAGCATACACTTGAATCGTTCCCATATAATCTTGTACAGAGAGAACATCAGTTTGCATATAAACCACTACTAAATGTACACTATAATGTTTAAGATCAAAATATGGCCTTCATTTAAACGGTGTGGGCATACACTTGAGTCGCTCAAATGCTTTTTTTTCCAGGGTCTCCCGGTGATCCGGATGAGCTATCTGAATAAGTTCATATGCTCGCTCCCGCAGACTCTTGCCGAACAGATACGCTATGCCGTACTCCGTGACAACGTAGTGCACGTGGGCTCGTGTGGTCACAACTCCAGATCCTTGATTGAAAGAAAACCACAGTACTTTACCATGTATAACACGTAACAATGTATAACAGGCACCTTATTATTTTATGCCAAATATGGTGTCTAATATGGATATTAAGAAAAGCACAATTAATTTGTCATAAATTAGCACTCAGAATAGTGTTTTATTAATGTATAACTCACACAATCTTTTGAAATTGTAATTTGGGGTTTTAAAAATGCGCGTAGTACATTGTTAATACGGAACTCATAACAACCTAATTAGGCATTCACTAAGAAACTTTAGTCACAATATTTCCTGGGTAGGTATATGCATAGCTCCGAGGACAATCTGTTACGTTTAAATAAAATATAAGTCTCAGGTGTTTATCAACAAAATCTAAGTCTGAGCCTAAATAAATATAAAGTTATCAGAGACGTAGATAATGTTATCTGCGTCTCTGATCTTATTTTGAGCCTTGTTCACTAGAATATAGGTGTGAGTCTTAATCAAAAGAATCTAAGTCTGGGAATAAATCAATATAAGTCTGAGATTTAATAAAAAGAATATAAGTCTAAAGCCAATATAAAATAAGCCTGAGCCTTAAAATCAAAAGAATCAAAGTCTAAGCTTTAATCAATGTATATTAAAGCTTATTAACCAAAGCTAATAAGACATACAAAAATCTAAATTGTTAAAGTTTCTTTTTGAGATCGTCTATATAGTTGGCTGTTTTGTTCCAAATTGCTTAAATTTTACATGTGACTAGCAACACATATTTTGTAGACATTTTAGCTGTGGCACATTTTTTGACAGAATTTTCATTTTGACAGATTACTGCTATATGGTTACAAACAAGAATAATGTGCTTTTTTTAATGTTTGTAATTACTTAAAGTCTCTGATACAGTATAATCGATACCCAACTCAGCAGTTCACATTTTACCTTATATTCATCAAATCTACTTTTATCTGAGAACATGAAATAAAGGTAATTTCAGGCTTGTCATTTTTAAATTAAAAGAAATACTTTATTAGAGTTATTTAAAGGTATACAGCCACATTAAACAGATGCACAAATGATATTGTTCAGAATAACATGATATCATTTGTAAATATGCAATGCATAAAAGGTGTATATTGAAAGCAGAGTTAACCCTTTGCATGCTGGGAAATTTGTCGTCTGCTAAAATGTCATCTGCTGAATTTCTAAAATTAGCATTTTCTTCGTTTTTTTTTCAAAGACCACTATCAGAATAGCAAACAGTTTGGATCCTGATGAGACGCCACATTGTGTGGCCTCTCATCTGGATCCAAACTGTTTGCAAAAGCCTTCAAAATTCGGTTCCAGCACTAAAAGGGTTAATCACATCTGTACCGATATACTCAATCAAGCAAGAAACTTCCACAGCTATGTTAGAGATGCTGCCACACACATCAATAAATGTAGTTGTTGCAATAAATTTATTATGGTAAGCGACTGTAAATAAACGAGTTAATATCAGCAGAAAATTCATTAAAGCCCACAGAAGTTTAATAAAAACTTATTTAAATGTTATACAAATATATACAGTGAATGTTATGTAAGTTTCTTTTTTGCTCAAGTATAATGTACAAGAGCTAAGTAGCGGTATTCACAATCACATGGATTTCAAGGATGTTCGATAATTGCATAAATAAAATTAAAGCAAATCCAGGAGCATATTTGGTAGGTATGGTAACAGCCATAATACGAATGCAGAAGCAAACACTATAATAACGAGACATGTGTCAACAGTACACATACATGTATGTGCCCAAATTTCCCTTTAGTGCAGGGCAGCCCCTCGAATAAAATAAATGGCTGAGAAAGGAATTTGAAAGCTATTTCATGGTCAAATTCGACCATTGACCTCTGAGTGTGATTGTGACCTTTGAGATAGGGAGATGTGTAACACACGCAGCATGTTGTCTATGACTGCTTAGACAAGAATTTTCAGACGGATAACCACACACTTGCACATACAGACGTAAGACTGCTATCTCCTGCCTTCTTTGAACTGGGGCATATGAATAATGCAATCAAAACTAAACCAACAAAAATTATTTAAAAAATTCAAAAGCTTATGTACAAGAAATGTTTATAATCTAAATGTTCTTAGGATCACTGAAGCTCCTTCTTACTGAACCTTGTGATCGCAGACAAAATTATTCACAATACATCCATCAAAATGCAAGGTATTGTACGGAAACCATTTTCCTATTTTAAGTTACAATCACAACCCAACTGGCCCCTGATACAATTCCAACCTAGGAATGCATGAAAGATACCTAACCTACAAACAAAAATAAAGCACAAAACCTCCATCCAAATTCAATGCAATGAGTGGAAACTCTTTTTCTACTCTTAGTTACGGTGACCTTGATCCCGATGGCCCCAAGTGCAATCCCTTGCTAGATCCGCCTGTTACCTACCTATACAGACAATTTCAGCAAAATATCTATATCAAAACGCTATGTTACTTAGAAGAAACTTTTTCTCTTTTTGCAACAGTGACCTTGGCCTTGAACCTAATGGCCCCAAATGCAATCCCATACTAAATCTGTATGTCAGCATAAAAAAGGATAGTTTTTGGAAGCAGACGTTAACCTGAATTTCCTAAGAACAAACAGTACAAATAGTGGCATAATTCTTTTTAAAGAAAATTGATTAGGATGATATTTTCCAAAAAGCAAATAGAGACATTATCATTTCCTGTTTTGTCTACACGTAGAAATGAATCAACACATTCCGATGCCTGCCTACCAAGACAAGCTGTTAACATCATTATAAACACCAATTCCAAAAATCAAATGTGTTTCAACTTAATCATAGTCTGACCCATTGGTTTAAACCTTAAGGAATCAAATTTGTTTAGTTTAAAGTAAAAATTGGTCCTAGCCAATCAGTGCTGACTTTGATTTCAAAAAGAAGTTTTGTTTGCCATGGAAAAACATGAACTCATACACTGATTCCTTAACAATTTTACCAGGGATGTGAAATAAATGTTATTTTTATTTTCCAGATTATCAACAAAGCGGCTGGTGCTTATGCGAACAAGTTAACAGTGGAACATAAAACTGCCAAGCAGCAAACGGGAAAATTGCACATGTGCATTTATTTTCAATTAAATCTAGCTTATGAAAGATCATTTTTCTATTTACCATTCCCAATAAAGCAGATAAGCCACTCCAACCGGTTAACAGCAGAAAAAACTCAAAGCCAAAACAGCAAAGCAACAGGAAAGAAATACATGAATTCCTTTACAATCCAGTTCAATCTCACCTAACTTAAGTGTAGGCACTATTTTTGTTTCCCCTCGACTGGTTGTAGAGGGCATGGCAATGATTGGCTTACCCAAACCGTCTAGGCCAATGGCCGCCCCTCGAATAAAATCTATTTGGCCTCCAAAACCTATAAAACATGTACATCCAACGATTAGCGAAAATATGAGCCACGCTCTAGGAAAACAGGGCTAACTTAAGTGCATGTGCGTAAAGTGTCGCCCAAGTGAAGTCTCTTCTCAACAAAAATCCTGTCTAGGTGGAAAGTGTTTCCCTGATTAGCCCGTGCAGACTGCACAGGCTTATATGTGACAACACGTTATGCATTAAGACCCTTTTTCAAAGAGCGTCGCTCATATGACTCTTCTTGGGAATCCAATACTCACCGGGCTTCAGAGTGACCTGAATTTTGGACTCGCCCTTTTTTGTAGCAGACGGCATAGCAATGATGGGCATTCCTTTTCCATCTAGCCCAAGTGCAGCCCCTTGTATGAAATCTATCTGCCCTCCAAAGCCTAAAAGCCAAGGTCGTTTAGCGCAATGCTCATAAACGCACAGTTAACAAAACATTTTGTTTAACTGTCGTTTGAATATTATAATAGAATGCTGAGCTTTTTTATTTCATTACTGGTCGAAAACTTATTGGACCAATAACCAAAGAACCAGTGTTATTTAATAAAAGATTGTAAATCTTGTCTAAGGAGAATACAATTCATTGCAGAAACACATTCCAGTGAATTCTTTTAATTTCCAACTGTTTCTAATAAGTATTTATAAAAATAGAACACTTAATCGCTTTTCTTCCCATGTGTAATGTCAAACTTGAGTTTCATTTCAGTATTTCAATGTAATAATAAAAGCCATTACACATAATTTCTGCTCATCTAATCAGTTATTTTTAATTTAAATATTTAAGTTAGCCGTTTTAATTTGTGATTATTATCCATTGAAATTCTATGCAAAATCGTCACATCATTCCGAATTTGTTTCTGTTTATTTAACAAATAAATGGTTACTGATTTGCACCAGATAAACAAATAATACATTTATTTATTGCAATTCATTTAATCTGAAACATTTGGAAGGCTGAATGCATAATTGATCATGGCAATGTCACAAGAAATTCTCATCTTGGTTATTGGTCCTCATTTTGGGCAAATACATGTATGGCATAATTTAGTGGTATCATGTCTGGCCTCATTAAATATTCCACTCTACCGCATAACAACTGTACAGATAATGAAATCTACAGAAACAAGGATATCAGTAAAACTGATGGATGCTCCCCAATGATGCTTTGTCGATATATGGGTTAATTTTGTGGAAAAAATAAAATAAAAAAATGTGACCTTGAGAAAATCTATTATTAGCCTTAGTGACCTTGACCTTGATCCCAGTGACCTCAAACCTAATCAAAAGGTAGAGGTCCATGCAAGGTACCTACATGCCAAATATGAAAGAGATCGGTAAAGTATTGAAGGCGCTATGAGAAACTGTAATAAAAGTGTGACGGAAGGAAAGAAGGAAGGAAGGAATAACGGAACTTCAAACTGGCAACTATATGCTCCCCATATATATATATATATGGGGAGCATAAAAACACTAAGCTCAATTCAGTTGCCATTTCATTTCATTTAACAGCATACTAACAATATCAGATAGATTTATGTCATTATTTCATTCGGCTATTGGTCCTCCACCAGAAGGGGCAAAATATAGGGCCCTGTTCTAAAGACAATTTGTTTAAATTGATGCAATATTTCCCATATTTCAAGTTAAACATCATCAATTTTGTGTTTCCACTTTTTCAGTTTTGTCTAAAAATGATTTCCAAAATTGGAGTGTAAGGCTTTTTTCTGAAATCAAGAAAAAAAGTCGTGGAATTACTTAGAGGATAATCCAAATGTTATTTTTTATCCACTGTTTCATTTCTTAAATTCAGCCCAACAATCATGACAACAGTAAATGGGCTGCACTCTGGGAAAATGGGGCTGAATGCAAGTGTGTCAAGTGTGGTCCCAGATTAGCATGTGCAGTCCACTAATCAGGTACAACTGTCAACACTTTTTTATGGAAGTTTTCCTTAAAAGTCTCTTCTAAACAAAAATCCAGTCTAGGCAGAAAGTGTTGTCCCTGATTAGCCTGTGCTAATTGCACAAGCTAATCTGGGAAAACACTCTTAGCACACGCATTAAGCCCTGTTTTTCCAGAATGCTTTTGAATGATCGAATCCTATCCTTAATAAACACAACAAACTAGACGAGTTGAAACGAGTGTCACCTGAGTATATCCGGGTCCCAATGGAGTCCGAGCATATCTGTCCCGTGAGGTCCACCTCTATACATGAGTTGATAGCCGTCACCTTGGGGTTCTGGCAAATAACCGCTGTGTTGTTGGTGAATGCAACATCGCACATCTCTGTGGACACGGAAAGAGAATGGCTCATGGGTCTTTGAAGTTATATCTCAGACACCATATAGGCGAAAATATTCACTATATTTAAAATTAATGTATACAAAATATAACAATTTCAAGACAGTATTATTTTGGCCTTGAACTCTTGGATTTAAAACTATATTATGCCTGCGAAACATCATCAAATGAGCGTAAAAATGTGTGCCCTATTGCTAGTTGTATAGGCTACCTGACATGAAATATTTGCTTTTGTTGTTTTTTTTTTAATGCTGTATTATTATTTCAGTCATATCAAGGCACCAGTTAACCTAATCACACTTTTCCTGGATACATTTTTTGCCAGTGCTTTTCGTTCATAGTAACTGAAAAATGATTTACTTGAATCCGGGGTAGAGGAGATTTACTACATTAACCCTTTGAGCGCTGGAACCGGATTTTGAAGGCCTTTGCAAACAATTTGGATCCAGATGAGACGCCACAGAACGTGGCGTCTCATCAGGATCCAAACTGTTTGCTATTCTGATAGTGGTCTTAGAAAAAAATCGAAGAAAATGCTAATTTTAGAAATTCAGCAGACGACATTTTAGCAGACGACAAATTTCCCAGCATGCAAAGGGTTAATAATTTCATGATGAATCAACACAGAAGCACACTCTTCAGATCTGTAGTGAAGTGCTCTATAACATGAGCTAGAATGTTGAGCTAGAAACCTCTAATATAATCCTATCGGAAAACTATTACGGTCTTTCTATCTATGTAATGCAAAAGCCAAATTTGTATTATTTTATTACCAAGCAATTTACTGAAATGACATTGTTAATAATCTTTTTGGAAATATGGTAAGTTTGTGTTGTTCCTATTAATATTAAACTATTTATGCCCATCTTTTGTCAGAAAATAAAAACATGTTTCATGCAAGTTCCTATAAGAATGATTTTAGCATTCAACATCTTCTACATTATCTTAAGTCAATAAAAATACGCATTTATTTACATATTTAAACTGCAACTTAAGGTATTCAAATAGAAAATACACTATACAGCACCAGCCTACCAACAAACGGGTTGTTATTCATGAAGTCATATAGTCTCTTGGTTCCCACGGCAAAGCTGCTGACAATCTTCCCGGTCATTATAACCTTATCGTTGTTCGTTATCGCGCCCTTCTCACAAAGGTCCACAACCCCGTCAGAGAACATCTCTGAGTGAACGCCGAGGTTTTTGTGGTTGCCCAGCTGTGCCAACACGGCATCGGGAATCGATCCAATACCTGTAGAATAAATGTCACCAATAGACTGGCAGTGTTTTTTTCTGGTCAAATTTGGGGCCCATATTCCGCCCCATTCCCAATCTCAAAAGGTATATATTTTTCCCAAATGACTGCTTAAAATTCCCAAAAAGTGTTTGTTCGCATAAAAATCAACAACAGATATTTCCCAATTTTAGTCAAAACAACGTGATTTTTTCAAATCCCCAGGGCCCTGGTCCCTTTCCAAAAATGGTGAAAAAACACTTGACTGGTTACAAGGACAATAAATCTTTGAACAAACACTGTCCTGAAATCCAATTAACTGGCTCGTCAAAAACTAGAACGTTCTTTGACACTGACAAATACCCCTGCAATGTCTCTTTTTAAACCAGTGCAAAAGATGAGTATTAGCAAAATTAATCTCAACATGTTGTCATTTGCTACTATACATTGAACACACACAAAGACAAAAAGCTTCATGTTAAGCTCAAGTTCAAGGGCTTATAACTCGGCAAAGAATATTGTTATTTCACCTTTTATTCTTACACTACCCTTATTTGATGGTGGAATTACTGCTCCAGATAAATGCCATACAATGAATGATAGCACAACTTTTTTTTTACAAAAACACAGTTGATGCTAAAATACATTAAATATTAACAAGTTAACAACCATGCCCTTTAGCAACGTCGGGACCCACATTCTCTCAAATATGTCATGTTCTGAGAAAACTGGGCAAAATGCTTGTGCGTAAATTGTCATCCCAGATTAGCCTGTGCAGTCCGCACAGGCTAATCAGGGACAACACTTTCCGCCTAAACTAGATTTTGGCTAAGAAGAGACATCATTTAAACCAAAAATTCCATAAAAGCGGAAATTGTCGTCCCTGATTAGCCTGTGCGGACTGCACAGGCTAATCTGGGATGACAATTTACGCACAAGCATTTTGCCCAGTTTTGTCAGAACACGACACAAATATGCTAGGCTTCTTGATGGTTTGTGGGGGCTAGCAAACTTTTGTACTCATGAATTGTTATTCAAGAATTATTGGTTCTGTGTCAAAGTTGGCACAGAAATATAACAAATAAAATATATTAAAACAGTACATGTGGGCGATGTTTGCCATTTTATTATATTATTATAATAAATTTAAAATATATTTCTGTTCGTCATTCAAAGAGTATTAACATGTTATATGCTATTTTATTATTAAAAAGGCGGACCAATAACATTGGCAGTCCATTCTACATAGTAGAAACCGTATTTGTACATGTATATACAGTATGTGCCGACTATGGCAATTTAAAAATTCAGTTCACTTCAATATTTGAGCTGCATACAATACAATGTACATTCAATAATATTGGCAGTCAATTCTCCAGAGGTATATAATGTAGTAAAAACGGAATAAATACACTACATTGAGATTATAGCCACTTGAAAATTTAGTTTGCGGGCTGCATTCAAGACAAAAGTTTACACAACCCACCCATCTATAGTGTAGCTATATAAGACATGAGTTTCTCCGCAATCAGTGTTCCGTTTAAAGGAAATCTTTTTTAAGCGAAAATATAGAGTCTAGACGGAAAGTGTCGTCCCTGATTAGCCTGTGCGGACTGCAATAAGCCTCACTGGACACAAAACAGCAGTCACTTGGAAATTCAGTTAGTGGGCTGCATACAAGACAAAAGTTTACACAACCCACCCATTTGGAGTGTAGCCCCATCAGACACGAGGTTCTCCGCGACAAGTTTCCCGATCTTCACTTCCTCGTCGGTCAACGACCCCTTTCCATGCTCCGGTAGCGGGTCATTGCATTCCACCATGGCATCAATATGCGAGTTGTGGATGATGCTGTCCCCAAATGTGCGGGGTAAGTGCTTGTTGACCTGCGCTGTAAAACGATAAAAAAGAAACCAATGAATAACTAGAACCTATTTAACAAGATACATTTAACATCGTTATGAATACTATCGAAATTGGCTTCGCCTGGTCACATGGTGAACATCTTAAATTCTTTATTTAGTCAGTAGTGGTTTATATCCAGTCAGTGAAGTAATTCTTTCCAAGTTTAGATTAAATGGTGTCACGAAAATAAACAAGAACTGTGTTTGTGAAACACAATGCCCCGTACTGCACTTTGAAGCTGCATGGCAGCTATTTTAGAAACAAGGTTATATTTTGAATGTTAAGGTCACAGTGACCTTTGACCTAGTGACCTCAAACCATGGTTGATTGCAGATGTCAATGAGATGCATGTGCATGTGAAGTTTAAAGAACATAGATCCAAGAGTTTTCATTTTATGAGCAAGGTTAAAGTTTTGGGACAGAATGACAGACAGACAGGCCAAAAACAATATACCCCCTTATTTTTCTAAAAAGGGGGCATAAAAAGGATGATGTAAGTGAAGATTATATGTCATTGAAAATGTCAGCATATCTAAGTTGAGCCATGTTATTAGATTTATGCTGGGGAAAAAATGTTTTTTTGGTAAGATAAATTCCTGAATGGTTTCTTACTGACACATTATGATACAAACTTGTGAATTTAGATTTGGTTGAAGACACTGTGTCAGACTAGTAGTCATTTGTATATTTTCCTAACCCTGGGTACTTTTTAGTTCCTGAGCCAACCTGCGTGTGATGACCAATTGAGCATTATTGTATATAATTCACATAGGGACATTACCTATGATGTATTTGGAGTTTTGTATGGCCGACCTCGTGCAGTCAACACTAGTTCCCAAGGAACAGAATCCGTGCTTGTCTGGTGGACTCACTGACACAAGCGCCACGTCCAGGTTGATGATCTTCTGGCGGAATAATCGCGGGATCTCGCTAAGGAAAATGGGGATAGCGTCACCACGGCCTTCCAAGACAGCTTTACGAGAGTTCCCGCCCACAAACAACGAGTTTGATCGGAACATCCCTGCAAATAAATAAACAAACAAGAGGCAATAATGAGCCTGAAGCTGATTTCAAGGTATAAGAATTGTCCAAAAGACTTAAGTTGACCTGATGACCTAGTTTTTGACCCCAAGAACCCAACATACTCAGACATGGCCTTAATATTGTAAAGATAAAAAAAAAACATTCTGACCAAATTGTATTCAGATTGAGTAATAAATGTGGCCAATTGTGGAACAAGGCTTTTCTAAAATTTTACCTGGTTACCTAGTTTTCTGAACGCACTTACCCAGACTTGCAATTGAACTAGATATTGTCAACATTAACATTCTGATAAATTTTCATGAACATATAAAGCTATAAATGTGGCTTCTAAAATTGAAAACAGCATTTTTCTAAGATTTGACCTAGTGACCAAGTTTTTGAACGCAAGTGACCCGGATTTGAATTTGGCCTAGATCTCACCAAAAAAACAATCTGACCAAGTTTTATCAATATCTACCAAGTTTCCACAGTATCTAGTGATAAATGTGGTCTCTAAAGTGGTTAAAAAGTTTTTCTAATATTTGACCTGGCGACATAGTTTTTGACAAGCATGACCCGGATTTAAATGTGGCCTAAATATTGTCAAAATAAACACTCTGACCAATTTCCATCACGATTGAGTCATACAAGTTTGAACAAGATTTAACCAGGTGACATAGTTTTTGGACGCACAAAGGTTATGCTCCAGATTCCAATTGGTCTAAATATTGTCAAGATTGACACTATGACCAAGTTTCATGAAGACTGAGTCACGAAACAGTTAATAGCAGTTGTCAGGAAAGAAATAATGGTTTCCTTTAGTGTTCAGTTTGAAATTTAACAGCTTTAGGTACATATCTTGACATCTAAAGCATTCTTTAAACATAAAGTGATCAGCCGAGTTTTAATTGTGTCATTTTGAATAAAGTTTCAGCTTTAATCTTCATCAGAATCAAGTTTCAGACATCAATGAACTTCAAAAGTGTTTGATGAACCATTAAAGTCCCTTAATAGAGGAATATTAACGAGAAATTTACAGAAATTTTCCAATATTTCAGACACACATTGTCACATAAATTTCAATTTAAAAGGTAGAGCGTCCATATTTCATGCCATATGGATAGATTTAAGATGATTGTCCCTGTGTACAGTCATATTGGATCAATTCTTATCAAGGGCTGAACTACAATCCATGCCATGAAAGGATATTTTTCTTACCAGCATATTCCGGTTCATTATACAGCCCAGGTCCCTCAGTATGGATGTGCATGAGTTCAACGTCACGGATGTTTGCTGACTTGCCATGCTTGCACATGGCCTTAATGAGGTGGACTGGGGTGGCTGCTGCTCCATGGATGAACACGCGCTGACCTAGAGCAAAGACATAGTGACGTGCAGGCTGGTAGATACACTTACACTGGCATGTGGACATATCGGTGAATAAAACAATTATGACATTTGTTGTGTTTGAGCGTTAAGGGGTTTAAAGAGTGTACTTTTACAACAACAACACACAAAAACAGCAATTATAACATTGGTCATTCTTTTGAGTTGGTAGGTTGGCGTGTTCAATGAGTTTAATAATAACAACATGCCAGAACAACACATATATGCGCCCATATGTTTATTATGACATTTGTCTTTGTGTTTTTTGTATGTTGACCGGTGTGAAGTGTACTTTAATGACAACACACCCATGCAAAGTGATAAATGCAGGCCTTTTCCTGGCCATTCTGGAAAAAAAGAACTTCGGGATTGGGAATTTTTCACGTGAAAAGTCGACAGATTTGGGAAAAACTAATTTAACATAACTCTTTATAATAATTTAAATTAGTAGAACAAAATCATATAAATTATAGTTATATACTTTGTTACATGTCATGGAAATAAAATTGAGATACAATAATCATAAGACATTTCCTTTTCCAAATGAAAAAAAATGGGAAAAAATATTTCACCTTGGGAATTTTTGTTACATTTTTGGTTTGGGAATGGGTCCGTTTAACAGACCCGTAGAAACGCCAGAAAAAGGCCTGAAATGTCATAATTGTAGTGTAAGTGAATACATTTGTTGTTTTGTCATTTTGTTGTTGTTCTGGTGAGTTGTCAACCTTCAAACCTGATAACTCACCCTAACATTATGGTAGAAATCAGCCACCATACCAAGCTGCATTAACAGCATAGGCTTTGAACACAAAACTTGTCTTAAAATAAAAATTATCATGCAAGTGTTAGCCAAGATGGTACAGCCTTGTGTGTTCAGGGGGGCGTGAGTTCAAGCCCTTCTCTGATCTTGGTCTGATCTCCTTTCCAGGTTAGATTAACTGTACAAGGAAGTATGGTCTGGAATTCAATAGGATGCTTTGTAAGCTCACAGTATAGTATGTTATGCACGATTTAAGGATGTAATGGGTTAGAGTCTGCACTTATTATGACAGGGCACACTTAGCATTCAATTTAAATTTAGTAGTGGAGTACATGAGAGTAGGAATCGCCTAGTTAGCTAAGATGGTAGAGTGCCATGTCGAAACTATGTTGGTGTTGTGATTTAAGGTCACTTTCAACAGCCTTGTGTAGCAGGGCTCGGTATAAGGAGAACTTATAATGCCTTGCTATATGAGCTAGCATTTATAGCGACGCGGTAGAGTGTCTGCCTGATTTGGAACCAGGAGGCCCCGGGTTCAATCCCCAGTGTGGTCGGGGATTATTCTGGCTGGGTTACATTGGTGCCCAACGTAAAAAACCTAACGTGTGTCAGACGTCCCAAGATGATGTGGCAGTAGAAAATTTGTGGAAGAATTTCACAAATGGAGGGGGTGTGTGTAGCAGGGTTTGGTATAAGGAGAACTTATACTGCCTTGTTATATGAGCTAGCTTTTATAGTGACGCGGTAGAGTGTCTGCCTGATTTGGAACCGGGAGGCCCCGGATTCAATCCCCAGTGTGGTCGGGGATTTTTTCTGGATGGGTTACACTTGCTGTTGAGCTAGCTTTTCAGCGATGTGGTTAGAGTGTCTGACTACGTCTTCGGAGGTTGTGGGTTCAATCCCTCATTTGAGCTCCGTATTTATACAATAATGGCAATGAGGCAAACATAAACTGTGATTCAGAACGTGGGTGTGAGCTGTTTAATGGTTTCAAGGAGCCACTTGTGAAGCGGTTGACACTTTAGCAAAGTGTCAATAGGACATGCAGTGTAGCAGGAATGTCTGGGCCTTGAAACATTAAGATGGGGAGGAGTGTAGCGATTTAAGTTCACTTCCAACAGCCTTGCTGTTGAGCTTGCTTTTCAGCGACGTGGTTAAGGTGTCTGACTACCACTCCGGAGGTCGTGGGTTCAATCCCCCACTGGAGTTCCGTATTTTTACAATATTCAAATTGGTTTGATGTTCGAGCTTTGCACAAAGCAACTTTCCGCCCAGGTTAATTTAAGCATGATGTTGTTGTTTCAATTTAACTATACCTAAAGGTGCCTTTAAGCAAATACCTGACTGGATAACTTGCACCGCTTCATCGGCTGTCTTCCAATCCGGGACCCGATCCGGCAGCGGATGGATAGGTTCCGGCGAATAAAGATAGTAACCCCTCTGAAAGCTCTTCCATACTGGTCTCGCAGACTGCAATTTCAGTACTTTGGCAAGATTTCGAACTGACATTCTGCTGTTTTCTTGCAAACAGGGTGTCCTATTCGCACTGGTTCTATCTGAATAACAAAAGCGGCCTTGATTGAAAGGTGAGCATTTAGCCCGGCCTTTACATGTGAAATTAATTAGAAAACGGGAACTAATCAATCAAAGCGTCCAGCGAACTCAATAGACGCTTATTAAAACAAGAGCAATTAAGTGACCTTGATTTTGGAAAACGGCCTTGTCCTTATATTACCTATTGCTGACCTGAAATCACCCTTTGCAGATGATTGGCAAACACAACAATGTCGGCTCTTTTAAAACATGTTTCTAGGCTGTTGCCAAGAGTGTCACTCGCCGGTTGCCGGCGGAGTTTCTTCATTTATTCCCCGAATGCACTCACACCGCAGGTCGATCGCGAGCCGAAGTGGACAACGGCGGAGGAAGCAGTGCAGGGAATCAAAAGTGGTATGAATGAACCTCGTTCTGGGAAAACTGGGCTTAATGCATACGAGTAAAGTGTCGTCCCAGTCCGCACAGGCCAATCAGGGACGACACTTGCGGCTTTTAAGGGAACTTTATGTTTGAAGGAGTTCTCTTTTGAACAAAAATCCAGTGTAATTGTAAGCGGAAAGTGTTCTTCTTCCATGTTGTCCATGATTAGCCTGTGCGGACTGCGCAAGCTAATCTGTGACGACAGGTTACGCACATGGATTTAGCCCAGTTTCCCAAGAACAAGTTAGGAATAATGAACTATGAATATGACATGCATGCATTTACAACTGTCTGTTTAATATGATTGCATGATATTTGTTAGCTAAAGAAACTTCAGCGAACAGTTTATATAGTATTGACAGACCTGTACGCTGAAGCAAACCCCATATCGAAAGTCAACCAGAGTCGTAACATATTTATGTCATGCTTTAAATCAAAGACAGTTCATTTTCTTGGGTACATTTCTACATATATTCAGGTGAATAACTATAAATTACTGCATCAGGGCATATTTTAAGGTTCAAATACTTCAAATGCATCTTACAATAGATGAAAATAACTTTTGTCAGCCTGAAATTCACAATTTTTACCCCACTGTCGCTTTGTCACGTGACAAGTCTTCATTTGGATTCATACGGATCGACCTTGACATTTTTTACTGAAATTCAATGTAAACATTATTTTCGTTTTCTGAAATCTATTATTTGTGATTTACAACTTACGTCTGGTGGATCAAAAGACTGATTTCAAAGTGAATCAGGTAATTTTAAATAATTTTTACCTTGAGTTTGTATTTACACTACAATGTGTTTACAATTACAAGCAAGAATAATTTAAAATGTCATTCTGGATTTAAAAAACTTGAGATTCTCATTTGAAAAATGTCTGTTGCATCGCTGTTTTTCTCGATATATTAGATCAGAAAAGATAACTTTTAAATGTTTAAGATAGTATTTTGTGAAAGAATATATCAGTTAAATGTGCAAAATGTCAATCTTTACGATCAAGCGGTTGATTTTAGCCAATAACTGCATTTTAAAGCTGTTTTGGACCGGTCTTTGTTAACTGTCAACTTTTCGGGAATTTCTGGTTGACTTACCTAATGGGGTTGGTCCATAACTATAAAGTAGCGCCAGTCAAAAATCATAAAAAGCGACATTAAAAGTTATGGTAGCCAGAACTAGATATTTGTTGGAATATTGGCTTAATTTTGTTTAGGAAATATAACACAAACTTTGTGTGAGCTGTCTGATTTTGTATGTTCCAATTGCTCATCCAATTCTGAAACAATAGGCCAAGTACCAATTTCATTAAGCCTAAGTATGCAGTTTGCTGTATGTTGTATACAAGGATAGAAATAAGTGGTTGCACATTTGCCCGGGGGCAAGAAGAGTTTAGGCCCAGTCAACTCCATTTCGAAAGTTGGTTGTCCGAGGCTTCAAAAAGCTTTAAAGAAAAATTGAACCATTTTGCCCACATTTTATCACTTTATTAAAAAAATGTGTGCATAAAGATATTTAATAGCAAATTCTGTCAAATTTTCATCTATCTGTTCATGCTCTCGAAAAGATGTACACTATGGAAATCGATTTTGCAACCCCTGGGTAAGATTTTACATGTTTTACATTTCTGAAATTGTGCCAATTAATGACCATTGCCAAGTTAACATTGTATGTGAAAAATGAGCTACACTGTTTCTTTGTTGATATTTTACATTTTTAAATTGTTGTACCATTTAGACCAGTTATATTTTACATGTTGACAAAAATGAAGGTTGTTGACCATGGTTTTGAAGTACATGTATATCAGTTGTATCAGAAATGATTTTATCCTCCACTGATATACACACCCATTATTGCTAAACTCAAATCAATAAGACAATACTTGTAATTCCTTTCTACAAAAAATTAATGATACACAGTGAAGGATGGAAACATACTATTTTACAACTGTGCCCTCAGTTCAAACCTATTAATTTCAGCTCAATTGCATTGAAAGCCTATACACAATAGATCCTTTATAACACGATCCGTTATAATGCTGTATCCAATATAACGCGGGGGGTGCTTGGATCCCGTTTTTTCTCCAACTGTCCATGTTATGCAACTACTTTTCATATTTTCAGAAAACTTCAAAGATGGCGGCGCTCACAGCTTGATTGCTGTATTCTTTTCTATTGTAGGCCCCGGCAATAAATGCGCTCAGAACTTATAATGCGGATCCGTTTATAACGCGGTCGCGTTGATTGGATCCCGTCAATCGCGTTATAAAGGATCTGTAGTGTATAAGGCTTATTTGAAACGCTCTTGAGTCTGTTTCATGGGACTAGAACCAGTATTTTGTGTCTTAAGGGGTGGGTGATCTTAAGAACGCTCCCTCTGTAGGGATAAAAAAACCAGTGACTTCCCGATCTCTAGGCGGACACCATATCCACTACGCCACAGCGACCTTTCAATAGCACCTTTTGTGCCCACAATTGTTGGTGCTATCGTTTTTGAACAAAGGACATTATAAAAAAAACTAAAGCCAGCTTGACCAAATTTCAGTTTCTAGTAGGCCTCTGTTTACATTTTCAGGCCAGAAGGTGTTTGTCCAAGGCTGTGCTGCGACCCCCAACTTCCTTCTGGAGCACCTTGCAAAGTACGGGAAGACTGCGGGTCTGAAGGATGTACAGCTAATACACATCCCCACTGTCGGCCCGGCCCTTTATAATGAACCTGAATATGAAGGTAAGCTATAAAACACTGTTCAGGGGTCATATTTTTTACTTTTAAAAGGAACTTGTTCACAGTTAAAAATATTTGTTATGCACCGCTCCAAAGAAGGCAGCATTTATCTGTTGCACTGTATGACTGTAAATATGTTTGAAGTTTCCTGTCTTGGCGTGAACTTTACCATATATTGATGAATTTTGAAAAAACATTCACTCATAAGACCAGGTGTTGCATGTTACACCACTATCCTTAACTCAAAGGTCATAGACACGGTAAATTGTCAAAAGCCACATTTTGCCATAAAACAGCTCAGAACGTGTTGATTGTAACACCAGTATCCTTTAAATAAAGGTTAAGGTCAAACATAGAGCTAAAATGTCAAATTTGGAAATGAAACAACTGGACAATTCTTTTCTCCGCCATAACTTTGCCATATCTGGATGGATTTTAAAATAACTTGCAATCCATCACATGCCTTGTTTAAAACTTGTCTCCCTACCTTAATGGTCAAGGTCACACTCAGAGTTCAAAGGTCGAATTTGGTTATAAAACTGCTTGTCCAGGCTGTCATGTTACTTTGTCATTAATCTTGATATTTTATAATAATTTACTATTAATAATCATCACCAGGAGACAGCATTTTGATGTTAACCCNGCGTTTTCCCCAATTTCTCTCGCTACTCCACGGGCAGTGACCTGGAGGGAGATTAAGAAAATCCCGCGATACGCGGCGTTTGCATGATTTTGGACGCGGCGGTTAACGATCGGCAAAATTGATCCCCCCAAAAGGGAAATGCCGCGAAAATTCCCCCTTCTATGGGTAGCGACCCGCTTCCCCTAAAATGGATTGAGGGCCCTGTTAAATAAAAGCACCAATTTAAAAAAAAAATAGTATTGAGTTATTTAAATCTTTAATTTAACTACAATTTCCTAAAAGAATTCGTTTTTCAGAGGTAGCTCATTCATGCCCTTTAATTCTTTACCGTAGGCATAGCATTAATTACTCAACTCAAAATTAATCCACAGTTTGCAAATAAATGCCCTTGATGTTATTGTAAGCCAATAATAGGTGTCATTAACACCTCGTTGTAGGTATACCACCTCTATAAAAACCAATTTACCGAAACCTCCACGGCATTTACTATATAAATTCAATTAACCAGGCATTTACTATATAAATTCAATTAACCAAACTTGTCATTTACCGAAACCTCCAGCATCCAGCAAAACTGGTTCAGTACATAACAACTTAACACAACCACAAAACTACAAAGTTTATAAAAAGGCGTTTCCATTGATCTTTTAGAGTGATATGAGAAATAAGCTAGTATTTACCATAACTCATGAGACTCATCCAGCAAACGTACTGACTCCAAGTCATTTTCGTGTCATTTGGGTCAAAAGGAAAGAGAAAAGCTAAAAATGACTTATTTAGAACACTGTCCATCAAAAACAGGGGTGGGACGCGAAGTGCCACATTAAGGACAGCTTCTATCCCTCTGGGCAAGGGCATGTTTGTTGTCTCTAATGCTCTCTTTTATTAAAAATGTGAAGTTATAACGAGTATTTAAAACAAAATGTGAAGACCATTACGAAAACATATTTTCCATAACCGGAAGTTAGTAGTTCCTGATGAACAATTAAATTCATTCCCATTCGTCTTTTCTTCCAACAAGAGAATACGGCTACAAATCACTAAATATCACTCGGAAACATATCGGCCACTTCCACAAAGTGAAAGTTTTCGGATTTTCGGGTATTCCGAGATATCCCGAGTAGCTACGATTGCACTCAATATATTTACGCACGTTCGCAAAATCAGGGACAGATCACTGGCTAAATGGAACGCGACAGTAATAACCATACATGTATAATTATGAAGGTTTGAGAGTGCAACGTTTGTATCTGCCTTAGACATTGCATGNACACGCCACATATAAGCGTATCATATATAGCAAAACGTCAATATCGTCGCTCGTATCAAAGATCTATTTTGCTTGTTTCATGTATTTTCAAGCTCTTGATAGCTGCATCCTCTGTAGTTGTGGTAGTTGATAAATTGTAGTTGATCAAGACAGTTATTAGATAATAATGCGCTAAGCGACCGTCTACCGAAGCAAAACGGACGAATTTAAGTAACTTAAAATAGATTAAACGAGTTATTTTTTATAATACATGTGTTAATATTGATAATTAATGTATTGAACTTTACCTGCCTATGATGTAGATATTATTAATTGTTTTCAAGTATAATAAATGGTTGGTGAATACAA
Source organism: Dreissena rostriformis (assembly GCA_007657795.1). Lineage (NCBI taxonomy): Eukaryota > Metazoa > Mollusca > Bivalvia > Myida > Dreissenidae > Dreissena > Dreissena rostriformis. Next base: position 93,742 of record VMBQ01003422.1, read on the forward strand.
TTCGCTAAAATGTGTCAATGTAGAACAGTATCGTTGTACTTTACAAAAATATATTAAATAAACATTTAATTTCAAATTGAAAACGTTCAAGATCACGTTTGCCTGTCCTGTATTAAAGTCATTTCGTTTCAATCTAAAAAAGTTCCATGCCAATTATTTGGTGATATTCACTCTTCATTGATGTCTATAAAGTGTATACTTCAGCGCCTGCATTTCAACCTCCACAAATTGATTGAATCAAAAACCAATCTGTACCTCGTATTATCACCTTGATAGATTTCCAATTCCATTAGCCGCTTCGAGATGAACCGGAAAACGAAAAGTAAGTGGTTTTCAATGTAAATAATACGGTCATTACGTCTCGGCAATGTCACAGAGCGGCGCAACCGCGAAAGTCAATACTAAGATCAATGTTGGTAATATTAATTCCGATAAAGAGCCAATTGATTATTACATTAATCTTGGTATGTTGTAGCTAAAACAATCACGAGCTATGGTCGTCACGGTTAACAGTTTAGGGCAACCGGTTACCAATATCATTCAATTGACGGTGAACATGAACGCGCAAATCTTAATAGAAACACAGAATTTTGTTTTAGTTTGTATTACCATCGCATCTGTTAAATAGATGCCTAGAAAAAATGTTACCTATTAGAAAAAGGCATAAAAAAAGTAGTTCATTTAAGTTAACGTTATACATGTTATTTTATTTTTTCTTTCTTTATTTTTTTTTCGCCTTCATTTAGACAAATACGATAACTTTGGATTCTTCGCGGTGTAAGGCGTAAGTAAAGTCCCAGAACTTATATTCGGGTGTGTTCAAAGCCCGGTAAGGCTGATACTTTATCCGTGTAAGACATATATATGTTGCTAACGATTTATTATAAAATGTTAAAGTGTTGAAGTACATGTATACGAATAAAATGAGGCTAACACTATATCAAGACTATTTCCCACATCCAGTTGAGTCGAGCATCTAAAAAAATATTACTGCAATACAACATGTATTATTTTATTGAAATTACTATTTTTTTTTAAACGGATCCCATTTAAATGTTTTGTAAACATGTTTATCTCCTCTCAGACATTTCGTGGAACCAGCCGCATTCATTGCAAGCGTACACTGTTCCCCGCAGTGCATGATCAGGGTCCCGTGCATTGGATGTTTTAATTGGTATCAGAAATAACGTTGCGTGAAAAAATGATACGGATATAATGGTGTTGCAATTCAGTTGGTTTTTATTATTAAATTTGTTAGCATTTTATTCTAAATATGGAGGTAAGCTTTTCCTTTTTGTCTTATGCATTCATGGTCTCTTTCGAATGACCTAAAGTTTCTTTTATTTAATTCAACTGAGGCCTAACTTGCGTTATTAACTTCATTGCGTAGCGTATTTACATCTGTAATTTTAAATTATATATTCAAACTTAAAACCATGTACGTGAATTCGTTGTTGAGACCAGATACGAACTATATAAGGCATTATAAGTCGTTTACTGATCAATACTGCTGCTGACATGACCGTGATAATAAGGACTGTGGTCCAAAATGTAACTCTGGTACATTTCAGACGCGACAACCACAGAAACTCCCACAACCGGCATGACGTCGGGCGCGATCATAAATAACGTGTCGGACAGCTCGTCGGCAGCCCCGACATCCGATACGCCACTGTCGCCAACGACCCTAAATCTCCCTCACCCGTCGACGACTGCTGCAACTACGAGCGCTCGTGCTGGGGACGCGGGCGCGGCAAACCTATCGTGCTACGACTGCAGCGAGTCGTTCAGTAAGATATGGACGCCTTACACGGAGTGCCAGTACTACCCCCGGCTGACTGCCCTCCGCCCATGCATCGCCACTGACAGATACTGCAAGGTGGGTTCGGATCTGCTTGTTNCCTTTAATTCTGCGAATTGAGCAAAAATTATCGAATCGAAAATTCAAAATGGAAAACCAAACAATAGTTTACGGTCCGCCCCCTAAAATGAGGGTTGATGGAGTGTGTGGAAATCAGCTTTTTGACGCCTTTCAAAAGTTTGGAGGAATTTGAATTAAATTTGCATTTTCTCTCTGAAAGGCTTTCAATTTTAGCATGGTCTTGTGCTGTGGGTGGAAACCGGAGTATCGGGAGCAAACCCCACGTGTCTGGTATTCCGACCCCCAACCAAACTCTCTACGCAGGGAGAGGGAAATGAACCCTGGGCCAGTATTCACCAACCCATTCTTAGACTTAAGAATAAGGAATAGACTTAGATTTAAGAAAAATACGTCCAGCGTTTGAATATATACAGGCTAACACTGGTAATTATGTCATTCAGAAAATGACATACATGAGGAATGTTGAAGATAAAGGTGATTTATAACAAGTTTGAGTCAAAATTATAGCAATTAATGAATATTCCAATTTAAAGAGTTTTCTTAATTCTTAGACTTAAGACTAAGAATCTCTTGGTGAATACGGGCCAAGGTTGCCTAGGTGACACAACGCCGCTAACAGAACGACCCGTTTCACGATTTGCTTTTAATTTACCAAAAACAAATGAGGTTCGCTCTGTGAAAACGGGACTAAATGCATGTGCGTTAAGTGTCGTCCCAGGACTGCACAGGCTTATCAGGGACGACACTTTACGCACATGCATTAAGCCCCGTTTTATCATTTAGCGCTGCTCAAACCGTTTTTGCACATACCTTTAATTTCGGAGTCATATGAACCGAACAGACACGATTTGACACTACAATATAATGTCAATATTAGCATTCACATGTTTCTGATTGCGAACAGATTATATATCGATTGAAATACACCATTTTGTCCACAAAATAAATACACGTATATGAAAATGATCAATACATAATTATATTAAGTGCGGAAAGTGCATTGGTTCTCGGGTTCCAATCTGGCGTCGTTTCTTGACAATATCCGTTGTAATGACCAATTAACTCCGTTCACGCAACAATTTTACATAACAGAAAACTGTTACTCATTAAGTAATCATTACAAAAATATTTCCTATAGCTATTTTATATATCTCGATATATACTACCGACACAAGGCTCTAAAAAAAATAATGGTGATATAATATGTTGATACACATGGAAATGGGAATATTTGTGTTGGTTTGTTTGGATTCTTCGCCGTATTGCTTCCGCAGTATTAGACAATATGCCTTGAATTGCAGGTAGAAAGAGTGACCTACAAAGACCGCACGGTTCGCATAACACGCGGCTGCACGGACGAATGCTGGTACGGTTGCTTTCCGTCCGGTTTTGGTATGACCACGTATAGATGCACGTCATGCTGCCTGTCCAATGGATGCAATGTGGGAAATGACGTCACGATGTCAGTGCCCAGTGCGAACGTGTTGGCATTAGCTGTGATTTATGAGATCATGATCAGAATGATTCATTTAGTTTGAAACTAATTTGTTAAATTAAATGCTTTATGTAAAAATAGCATACACTAGAATTATGTTCCCTGTTTGCGGGAACAATTGGAAAACAGTGCGTGTTTTTTTCGTTTATTTAACATATGTTTTGTTAACTCACTTGAACACGTCATGGTGAGCTTTTGTGATCGCCTTTTCTTGCTTTTGTCCGTCGTCAACATTAACCTTGTTAACACTTTAGAGGCAACATTTATTTCCAATCTTCATAAAATTTGGTGAGAGCATTTGTCCCAATAATATATTGGCCGAAATCGAAACAGGGTCATGTGAGGTAAAAAACTAGGTCACTAGGTCAAACTAAAGGAAAACAACTGATGTGTTTGTGAAACACTATGTCCCCTTTTGAGCGATTTTGACCCATATATTTGACCTTGAAGGATGACCTTGACCTTTCACCACTCAAAATGTGCAGCTCCATGAGATACACATGCAAGCCAAATAGCAAGTTGCTATCTTCAATATTGCAAAAGTTATGGCCAATGTTAAAGTTTGTGCAAACAAACCAACAAACAAACAAACAGGGCAAAAACAATATGTCCCCCAGAATAGACTGGGGGACATAAAAACACCTCATGTTTCTAATGGTATCTCGGCTGAGTTTGAAAATGGTTCCGGTTCGTCGTGAAACATGGCTGCCAGGCCGTCCCCTGAGGCAGTTTTCCTTATATGGCTATAGTCAAGCCTTGTACACACTCTATTGGATACATGTATTATCGAATTTTCATGAAAATTGTCCTAATTAAATCTCGGCCAAGTTTGAAACTAGGTCACATGATTAAAAAAAAAAAGTCCAAGTAAAAAAAGATTTTTTTTAACAACCTAGAAGTCGCATATTTCACCCAATCTTCCTGTAACTAGGTCAGCACATTTGTTCTTATGATATCTCAACTGAGTTCCTAAATAAAAAATGTGCGTAGAAATTAAATATTTGTGTTTTATAAAGTACTTTCATTATTCTTAACTCCATCTTCTCACAATAGTTTAGTTTCTTCCGATCTCAGGTGAGCGCCTTAGGGCCCAGGGCGTTCTTGTTTTCAAATGTTGACGGTGTTTGCACAGTATGTGTATAATCAGACTGCCTACAAATAAAGCAAGCAATTGGCTACAAACATCAGAGCTATGTCAATTTGTCTTTTAAAATGTGCAAAACAGTCACAGCTTTAGTACAATGGCACAAGTTTTATCGGGAAGCCTACACAAGTAGCAAACAATGGACGAAACAGTCACACTTCGGGTGCATAAACAATGTTCAGGAACTCAAAACAAAGTAAAGATGCAATAGTTTATTTAAAAGTAATAAGTTAACAGAAAATGTAAAAAAAACACAGAGCGACTACCCACCCAAATATCTATCGATAAGCAAAGATCTAACCATAAATTGATATTTGTTGGAGAATGCCAATTACAAATGCAGATAAAAATGCTCACTGTAAACAGTTCATGTATAAATGCGATATCATAGTTTAACATTCCAAAAAATATAAAATGTAAAAAACAACAATGTTATTTTATATTATATTATAAGCATGGTATAAAATAACTTGCATTCAGAGTCTTAATTTTGTCACTGATCATTTGCATTGCTGACTTTGAGGTCAATGATCATTTGTTTTGTTGACTTGGGGGTCATTGATCATTTGCATTGTTGACTTTGGGGTCATTGATCATTTGCATTGTTGACTTGGGGGTCATTGATCATTTAAATTGTTCACTTGGGGGTCAATGATCATTTGTATTGTTGACTTTGGGGGTGGGGCAATGATCATTTGTCTTGTTGACTTGAAGGGTCAATGATCATTTGCATTGTTGACTTGGGGGTCAATGATCATTTGCATTGTTGACTTTGGGGTCATTGATCATTTGCATTGTTGACTTGGGGGTCATTGATCATTTGCATTGTTGACTTGGGGGGTCAATGATCATTTGCATTGTTGACTTGGGGGTCAATGATCATTTGCATTGTTGACTTGGGGGTCAATGATCATTTGCATTGTTGACTTGGGGGTCATTGATCATTTGCATTGTTGACTTGGGGGTCATTGATCATTTGCATTGTTGACTTGGGGGTCATTGATCATTTGCATTGTTGACTTGGGGGTCATTGATCATTTGCATTGTTGACTTGGGGGTCATTGATCATTTGCATTGTTGACTTGGGGGTCATTGATCATTTGCATTGTTGACTTGGGGGTCATTGATCATTTGCATTGTTGACTTGGGGGTCATTGATCATTTGCATTGTTGACTTGGGGGTCATTGATCATTTGCATTGTTGACTTGGGGGTCAATTATCATTTGTATTTTTGACTTGGGGGCAATGATCATTTGTATTGTTGACTTGCGGGTCAATGATCATTTGCATTGTTGACTTGGGGGTCAATGATCATTTGTATTGTTGATTGGTGGGTCAATGATCATTTGTATTGTTGACTTGGGGGTCAATGATCATTCGTTCTGTTGACTTGGGGGTCAATGATTATTCGTATTGTTGACTTGGGGGTCAATGATCATTTGCTTTGTTGACTTGGGCATCAATGATCATTCATATGGTTGACTTGGGGGGTCAATGATCATTTGTATTGTTGACTTGGGGGTAGTTGATCATTTGCATTGTTGACTTGGGGGACATTTATGATATGCATTGTTGACTTTGGGGTCAATGATCATTTGCATTTTTGACTTGGGGGTAGTTGATCATTTGCATTGTTAACTTGGGGGTCATTGATCATTTGCATTGTTTACTTGTCAAGTTGAGGGTCATTGATTATTTGCACTGTTGACTTGGGGGTCATTGATCACTTGCATTGTTGACTTGGGGGTCAATGATCATTTGCATTGTTGACATGGGGGTCAATGATCATTTGCTTTGTTGACTTGGGGATCAATGATGATTTGTATTGTTGACTTGGGGGGTCAATTACCATTTATAATGTTGACTTGGGGGTCAATGATCATTCATATTGTTGACTCCAGGGGTCAATGATCATTTGTATTGTTGANGGGTCAATGATTATTTGCATGGCAGATCAGAGGGTTCAGTGACTATATGCATTACAATGTTACCTGGAGCTCTGACTGACAGATCTATGACAGGCCACTAAAAACTGATTCATATTAAACATTTGTACCTACCTAAAGGAAAATGTATAGCCCACAGATGCATTTATTATTGTATATTGAACTTTATGAGTTCAACAGTTCATTCTAGGTCTGAGGCTGAATTATGTGTGGACCCGGAGCGTGTCCCAGCACACCAACCTAATAAACCTACTTTACTCACGAAAAGTTGGTAATTCTACATTATAGCTCAAATTTCCAGCTATGTATTTTTCTATCAAAAGATATTCAATGTAAGAATTGTCTTGTGCCGTGGGAAAAAACCAGAGATCCCAAAGTAAACTCCACCTACCCACACCGTGACCAAAACCAAACTCACAAGCGCATTAGAGTTTATAAGGAAATGTACATACAATTAATGGAAAAAAACTTACACAACAGCTCTACTAACAAAGGGACATAATCTATGCATGCAATAATAAACTATGTTTTTTACCTGAAATGACATGTCAATTGTACATTAGCTGTTTGTCATTTTTTTCTCGTAACATACAGGCCTACATAAGAAAACTATATAGAAGTATTGTTGCATAAATTCACACATGATATAAAAAAATGCCGATCACCAAAATGGTAGATCTACAAATAATGCTAAATGACATGACTGAACACGCTTCTTGCAAAGTTACTGCCAGGACCTTTTTCCCTAATACAAAATTAAGTTACAACAACTATAAAACGTTTAACAACAAATGAAAAAAAAAAAAAAAACCGTACTCTGTGAAAAGGGTTTTTTATGCATGTGCATAAAGTGTAGTTGTAGATTAGCCTGTGCATTCTGCACAGGCTAATCAGGGATGACACTTTCTGCCTAAACTGGATTTTCACCAAGAACAGTCTTACTTTTAACGAAAAATACAATAGGAGTGTCGTTTCTGATTAGCCTGTGCAGACTGCTATTAAACTAAAACGACCAATGAAAAATAAAAATGTACTGATTATTCTTTTCACTAAACATTATAATGTCTCTTATATTAATCATTTTTTTTTTGTATTTGTTTATATTCGTTTGTCAAACAATTTGAAAAAAATCTGTTGGACTTCTAATTCAAGTGCTTTTATATACCACTGAAATATTATAAACCCATCATTGCTGACATTTCAATCATTAATTTACAAGTATTTACATGTTAAAGGAACCTCTAACAATATCACAGATTGGCAAAACCGTTGTATTTTTTAACCCTTTGAGCGCTGGAACCGGATTTTGAAGGCCTTTGCAAACAGTTCGGATCCTGATGAGACGCCACAGAACGTGGCGTCTCATCAGGATCCAAACTGTTTGCTATTCTGATAGTGGTCTTAGAAAAAAAATCGAAGAAAATGCTAATTTTAGAAATTCAGCAGACGACATTTTAGCAGACGACAAATTTCCCAGCATGCAAAGGGTTAACCATTCTGTCAAAACCGTGAAAATCTATCAGCAAGCCTCTTTAACTCATTCCATGAGGCAGTACATCTGTTAGGTCTCTACTATCCCTTTGAACACACATGGACCATTGCTACCGTGCAGCAAAGCGGGCCACAGGAAGTTGCGTATCATCACAGACTGGACGTCAGCTGCCTCGCTGCGTATGTGAATTTCATTGTTGAACACGCGAGAATCGTACACGATGGTAAACGGTGGTCTTTGCACTGTAAGATCCCAGGAACACTTCACACAACTTGCAATGAAGGTTTTGAGTCCTTCACACTCCTTAAGGCATGGGTAGTCATACAAGGTGGCCAAAATCTGTGAACTGACTTCCTGTATGAAATATAAGATTTTTTTNTACTTTACTCACGAAAAGTTGGTAATTCTACATTATAGCTAAAATTTCCAGCTATGTATTTTTCTATCAAAAGATATTCAATGTAAGAATTGTCTTGTGCCGTGGGAAAAAACCAGAGATCCCAAAGTAAACTCCACCTACCCACACCGTGACCAAAACCAAACTCACAAGCGCATTAGAGTTTATAAGGAAATGTACATACAATTAATGGAAAAAAACTTACACAACAGCTCTACTAACAAAGGGACATAATCTATGCATGCAATAATAAACTATGTTTTTTACCTGAAATGACATGTCAATTGTACATTAGCTGTTTGTCATTTTTTTCTCGTAACATACAGGCCTACATAAGAAAACTATATAGAAGTATTGTTGCATAAATTCACACATGATATAAAAAAATGCCGATCACCAAAATGGTAGATCTACAAATAATGCTAAATGACATGACTGAACACGCTTCTTGCAAAGTTACTGCCAGGACCTTTTTCCCTAATACAAAATTAAGTTACAACAACTATAAAACGTTTAACAACAAATGAAAAAAAAAAAAAGAACCGTACTCTGTGAAAAGGGTTTTTTATGCATGTGCATAAAGTGTAGTTGTAGATTAGCCTGTGCATTCTGCACAGGCTAATCAGGGATGACACTTTCTGCCTAAACTGGATTTTCACCAAGAACAGTCTTACTTTTAACGAAAAATACAATAGGAGTGTCGTTTCTGATTAGCCTGTGCAGACTGCTATTAAACTAAAACGACCAATGAAAAATAAAAATGTACTGATTATTCTTTTCACTAAACATTATAATGTCTCTTATATTAATCATTTTTTTTTTGTATTTGTTTATATTCGTTTGTCAAACAATTTGAAAAAAATCTGTTGGACTTCTAATTCAAGTGCTTTTATATACCACTGAAATATTATAAACCCATCATTGCTGACATTTCAATCATTAATTTACAAGTATTTACATGTTAAAGGAACCTCTAACAATATCACAGATTGGCAAAACCGTTGTATTTTTTAACCCTTTGAGCGCTGGAACCGGATTTTGAAGGCCTTTGCAAACAGTTCGGATCCTGATGAGACGCCACAGAACGTGGCGTCTCATCAGGATCCAAACTGTTTGCTATTCTGATAGTGGTCTTAGAAAAAAAATCGAAGAAAATGCTAATTTTAGAAATTCAGCAGACGACATTTTAGCAGACGACAAATTTCCCAGCATGCAAAGGGTTAACCATTCTGTCAAAACCGTGAAAATCTATCAGCAAGCCTCTTTAACTCATTCCATGAGGCAGTACATCTGTTAGGTCTCTACTATCCCTTTGAACACACATGGACCATTGCTACCGTGCAGCAAAGCGGGCCACAGGAAGTTGCGTATCATCACAGACTGGACGTCAGCTGCCTCGCTGCGTATGTGAATTTCATTGTTGAACACGCGAGAATCGTACACGATGGTAAACGGTGGTCTTTGCACTGTAAGATCCCAGGAACACTTCACACAACTTGCAATGAAGGTTTTGAGTCCTTCACACTCCTTAAGGCATGGGTAGTCATACAAGGTGGCCAAAATCTGTGAACTGACTTCCTGTATGAAATATAAGATTATTTTTTTTTAATAATCCAAATGTAAGAATGATGTGAAAACTATCAATCATAGACCAGTAAATGTGGCGTGTTCTGAGAAAACTGGGCAAAATGCTTGTGCGTAAAGTGTCATCCCAGATTAGCCTGTGCAGTCCGCACAGGCTAATCCGGGACGACACTTTCCGCCTAAACTAGATTTTCGCTAAGAAGAGACATCATTTTAACCAAAAATTCCATAAAAAAGGAAATTGTCGTCCCTGATTAGCCTGTGCGGACTGCACAGGCTAATCTGGGATGACAATTTACGCACAAGCATTTTGCCCAGTTTTGTCAGAACACGCCACAAATTCCAATATCTACCAAAGCTGTTGTCCCCAAGCACTTTAACACATGCCACTATTCTACCAACAGTACTTTTTAATCGCTGATGAATTTAAAGGGACTGTAAACCACGAATGACGAAAAAAGAAAAGTTCTTAAATATCGTTTTTTTTTACAATTATTTGTTTATATTGATTAAAATATCACAACTGGTATTTTGCATTACTTGAAAAAAGTTCATATTTTCAGTATATTTGGTAATAAAATTTTGCGAAATCGAAAGTACATCTCGAAAATAGGTGACATAACGATAAACACACTATAAATAATGCAAGAAGATTGATCATTTTATAAATAAAATATATACAATTCACTACGCATGCACAATTTGCATTCCTGGGTTTACCACCTGACGATGATGATCAATTTACTTGCGTTATTTATAGTTAACTGGTAGTTACCTGGTAGACATACCCAGTAAAAATAAATAAAAAAATAAAGTAAAAATAATAATAAAAAAAAAAATCAAGTAATGTTATATACCAGTCGTGATATTTTAATCAATATAAATTAATAATTGTAAAAAAATACGGTATTTAAGAACTTTGATTTTTTCGTCATTCATGGTTTACAGTCCCTTTAAAATTTCATATGAAACACAGAGAGCAAATAATAAATTAAGTATGTCACCGCAAAACCATAATCATTAAAACTGTTTAAAAACTAATAAATTAATGATATATTTTATGTTTTCCACTTTCAAATAGTATATTTAAAAATCCTAATTGAAATATTTCGAGAGTGAAATAAAAGTTGCCTCAAATTAACCGTGAGCATTCCTCACCTGAATACATTGCGTGACATCAAATCTTGGCGCAGCCTCACAGATGTAGTTCTCGATGTGACCTTCCATCACCATAGCAACAGGGTCCTCCATGGTTACCAGGTGATTGGTGGGCGCCGGAAGCTTGAGTAGGTGTCGAACCTTGCCACGAAGTTCTTGCAGAAATTGCTGGGAGGAGCGAAATGCAAGCTGAAAATGTAAAATTGATGGCTCAGCGGAGAAACTATTGTATCTTATACAGAAATGTTCAGGGGAGGCTCAGCGGAGAAACTATTGTATCTTATACAGAAATGTTCAGGGGATTGATCAGTTTCACACTTTATCCTCAAAATGTTATTTTAATTATAGATATACTTGTATTTTGTTCTTCAATATGTTAAATTAATAGAATCATGAATGTTTTTTAACCCTTTGCATGCTGGG